>OU342740.1:134668254-134928516 GCA_910589775.1 Avena eriantha | reverse complement strand
TTTGCATGTGTGTTCTCTTCACATACCACTTATGGATCCACCAGTGTCATTGCATGTGTGTTCTTTTTAGTAACAGCAACCAGAGTCATTTTGCATGTGGGTTCTTCTCACAAACCACCTATGGTTCCACTAGTTTCATTGCATGTGTGTTCATTTCATAATCCACCTATGGATCCACCAGTGTCATTGCATGTGTGTTCTTTTAAGTAACAACAATAAGAGTCATTTTGCATGTGTGTTCTTTTCACATACCACCTATGGATCCACCAGTGTCATTGCATGTGTGTTCTTTTCACAATCCACCCATGGATCCACCAGTGTCATTGCATGTGTGTTCTTTTTAGTAACAACAACCAGAGTCATTTTGCATGTGTGTTCTCTTTACATACCACCTATGGATCCACCAGTGTCATTGAATGTATGTTCTTTTTAGTAACAACAACCAGAGTCATTTTGCATGTGTGTTCTTTTCACATACCACCTATGGATCCACCAGTGTCATTGCATGTGTGTTCTTTTCACAATCCACCCATGGATCGACCTGTGTCATTGCATGTGTGTTCTTTTTAGTAACAACAACCAGAGTCATTTTGCATGTGTGTTCTCTTCACATACCACTTATGGATCCACCAGTGTCATTGCATGTGTGTTATTTTTAGTAACAGCAACCAGAGTCATTGCATGTGTGTTCTCTACAAAGACCACCCATGGATCAACCAGTGTCATTGCATGTGTGTTCTTTTTAGTAACAGCAACCAGAGTCATTTTGCATGTGTGTTCTTCTCACAAACCACCTATGGTTCCACTAGTTTCATTGCATTTGTGTTCATTTCATAATCCACCTATGGATCCACCAGTGTCATTGCATGTGTGTTCTTTTCAGTAACAACAACCAGAGTCATTTTGCATGTGTGTTCTTTTCACATACCACCTATGGATCCACCAGTGTCATTGCATGTGTTTTCTTTTCACAATCCACCCATGGATCCACCAGTGTCATTGCATGTGTGTTCTTTTTAGTAACAACAACCAGAGTCATTTTGCATGTGTGTTCTCTTCACATACCACCTATGGATCCACCAGTTTCATTGCATGTGTGTTCTTTTCACTAACAACAACCAGAGTCATTTTGCATGTGTGTTCTTCTCACATACCACCTATGGATCCACCAGTGTCATTGCATGTGTGTTCATTTCATAATCCACCTATGGATCCACCAGTGTCATTGCATGTGTGTTCTTTTTAGTAACAACAACCAGAGTCATTTTGCATGTGTGTTCTTCTCACATACCACCTATGGATCCACCAGTGTCATTGCATGTGTGTTCTTTTCACTAACAACAACCAGAGTCATTGAAATGTGTGTTTTTCTCACATACCACCTATGGATCCACCAGTGTCATTGCATGTGTGTTCATTTCATAATCCACCTATGGATCCACCAGTGTCATTGCATGTGTGTTCTTTTTAGCAACAACAACCAGAGTCATTTTGCATGTGTGTTCTTCTCACATACCACCTATGGATCCACCAGTGTCATTGCATGTGTGTTCTTTTCACTAACAACCAGAGTCATTGCATGTGTGTTCTTTTCACATTACACATATGGATCCACTAGTGTCATTGAAAAGTGTGTTCTCTACAGAGACCACACATGGATCCACCAGTGTCATTGCATGTGTGTTCTTTTTAGTAACAACCAGTCATTTTGCCTGTGTGTTCTTTTCACATACCACCTATGGATCCACCAATGTCATTGCATGTGTGTTCTCTTCAGAGACGACACATGGAGCCACCAGTGTCATTGCATGTATGTTCTTTTTACTAACAACAACAAGAGTCATTGAAATGTGTGATCTCTTCAGAGACCACACATGGATCCACCAGTGTCATTGCATGTGTGCTCTTTTCACTAACAACAACCAGAGTCATTGCATGTGTTCTCTACAGAGACCACACATGGATCCACCAGTGTCATTGCATGTGTGTTCTTTTTAGTAACAACAACCAGAGTCATTTTGCATGTGTGTTCTTTTCAGATACCACCTATGGATCCACCAGTGTCATTGCATGTGTATTCTTTTCACAATCCACCCATGGATCCACCAGTGTCATTACATGTGTGTTCCTTTTAGTAACAACAACCAGAGTCATTGAAATGTGTGCTCTCTTCAGAGACCACACATGGATCCACCAGTGTCATTGCATGTGTGTTCTTTTTAGTAACAACAACCAGTGTCATTGCATGTGTGTTCTTTTTACTAACAACAACAAGAGTCATTGAAATGTGTGCTCTCTTCAGAGACCACCTATGGATCCAGCAGTGTCATTGCACGTGTGTTATTTTTAGTAACAACAACCAAAGTCATTTTGCATGTGTGTTTTTTTCACATACCACATATGGATCCACCAGTGTCATTGCATGTGTGTTCTTTTCACAATCCACCCATGGATCCACCAGTGTCATTGCATGTGTGTTCTTTTTAGTAGCAACAACCAGAGTCATTTTGCATGTGTGTTATCTTTACATACCACCTATGGATCCACCAGTGTCATTGCATGTGTGTTCTTTTTAGTAACAACAACCAGAGTCATTTTGCATATGTGTTCTTTTCACATACCACCTATGGATCCACCAGTGTCATTGAAATGTGTGTTCTCTATAGAGTCCGCACATGGATCCACCAGTGTCATTGCATGTGTGTTCTTTTTAGTAACATCAACCAGAGTCATTTTGCATGTGTGCTCTTTTCACATACCACCTATGGATCCACCAGTGTCATTGCATGTGTGTTCTTTTCACTAACAACAATCAGAGTCATTTTGCATGTGTGTTCTTTTCAAATACCACCTATGGATCCACCAGTGTCATTGAAATGTGTGTTCTCTTCACAATGCACCAGTGTCATTGCATGTGTGCTCTTTTCACAATGCACCCATGGATCCACCAGTGTCATTGCATGTGTGTTCTTTTAAGTAACAACAACCACAGTCATCTTGCATGTGTGTTCTTTTCACATACCACCTATGGATCCACCAGTGTCATTGCATGTGTGTTCTTTTCACAATCCACCCATGGATGCACCAGTGTCATTGCATGTGTGTTCCTTTCACTAACAACAACTGGAATCATTGCATGCGTGTTCTTTTCACATACCACATATGGATCCACGAGTGTCATTGCATGGGTGTTCTTTTTACTAACAACAACCAGAGTCATTGGATGTGTTTTCTCTTTAGAGACCACACATGGATCCACCAA
Source organism: Avena eriantha (assembly GCA_910589775.1). Lineage (NCBI taxonomy): Eukaryota > Viridiplantae > Streptophyta > Magnoliopsida > Poales > Poaceae > Avena > Avena eriantha. The sequence continues at coordinate 134,925,254 of OU342740.1, read as the reverse complement.
TGTCATTGAAATGTGTATTATTTTGAACTACCGCCATTGGCCACAACAAATCGGGATGCAAAACTAACCAGCAACCCAGCTGGGCTTCTAGAAGGCCCGATCCCCGATTGTTAGGCGCCGTTGGATCGAGGTGCATGGACGATAGTGATGTCCTTCACGAGGGTGATCCGCGAGAAGTCTGTTCTGCGAACTGATTGGCCGTGGCAACTACGCTGGGCCTACGTCCTTGCCTTTATCCCCTTAACCTCGGGGCCGAAAATCAGATCGTGTTCCTTCATCGCCATGGAGAGGGAGAGGCCCAAACTCAGCTTGCACGAGGCTCAGATGTTCGCCCACTACGACATACTCACGCCGTCGTTAGCGAGGCTTCCGGCCGGCTTCCAGCTCAGCTAAGCCGGGGTTCCTGTCGTGCCGCTCTTGCATGACAACGCGTTGGCAAGGCAGATCGAGGAGCACCGCTGCCAGCTGTCGGAGCGGAAGAGGGCAATGGCGTGGTACTAGCGTACGAGCGCGTACTGGCAAAAGTTGTTCAAGAAGGAGTGGGCTGCGTTGATTGCGCTGTGCCGAACCCACCGGCGGGAGATCCACCCGGATCTGCGCAACCTTGAAGGGAGGCAGCGCTTTTGGGCAGTGCCTATGATATGGGGTGGCCTGATCTTCTCAGTAAGCGGATGGCGGTGATGATGGTGGATTATAGATAACTAGCCTGTAGCTATGAACTCTCCCGCTCGATCCCTGATGCCAATGCAACAACTCTCGAACTTGTAGGATATTCACAACACCACGCTCTTGCGCACGCAGCCATGACCAGGAAGTATGCAATCTACTAATTCCCAATGGAACAACAGATCACACTCAATTATAGTTGGTAGATTCAAAGACAGGGTAATTCCAGAGGTTCTATGAAAGAAACAACTCCAAAATATTTTAACGTGGTCTAAACCCTAACTAGGGGTCGTCCCATAGCTTATAAGGGCGGCTGGGGCGGCCAGAAACCGAAACTAAACGCAAACGACTCAAACTGATACAAACCGACTCGGACCAGATTCGGTCGGCTGACGGACACTCCGGTCGAAATTGGCCGGACAGTCCGGTCAGGCCGGACACTCCCGGTGAAGTGTGCCGGACAGTCCGGTCTGGCCGGAAACTTTGAAGTTTTCGGGTGGTGTCCGGGTAGTATCCGAACTGGCAGACAGAATGTCCACGCCAGTTTGCCTCTCGACCAGGCCGGACAGTTCGGGTGAAACTAGCCGGACACTCCGGTCGTGGCAGATCTTTTTTCCTCCGTCTTGATGATCTTCTCTTGCGTCTTCCTCCCGCTCCTCCCTCGTGCATCCTTGGGCGATCATCATGTTGGGCTTCTGTTGTAGCCCTTCTCCACCTCGCGCCATGCTTGTTTCTCCAACGAACCTGATCATACATAAATGCATAGGCTTAGGCAGTATAAAGTTCTCATCAATCAAAATACCAGATTCGTTTAGGAGTAAATTCACCTGTTGTTCTAGTAGCTTAGCACGAGATCTTGTAATAGGGCCAATTCTAATCTCATTGGAATGATCCTGTCTTGCGACAGTTGTAGCATCTTCAGTAGTCATTGGGGTAGGTGTAATTGTATGGATGTCCTCATCATCTCCCCCCTTCAAAAGACGTCGACCTCGACGCTCCAAGGTCTTCTCCAGCATATGGTGACAAATCAGCAACGTTGAAGCTATTGCTAACTCCACCAAACTCCTCAATACCGAGTAGGCATTATCATTAATCTTGGCTAACACCTTGTAAGGACCAGCACCACGTGGCTTCAATTTTGACTTTTGAAGTAGTGGGAACCTATCCTTGCGTAGATGCACCCCAACCATATATCCAGGCTCGAACAACACTTCTTTCCTTGCTTGATTCCTTGCAGCAGCAATGTTCTTGCCTTTCTTCTCAATAGCCTCTCGAGTCTTCTCATGTATTTTCTTCACATAATCAGCACATTTTGATGCCTCCATATCAAGTCTCTCATGTAATGGCAGAGGCAACATATCAAGTGGCGTCAATGGTTTGAAACCATACACCACCTCAAAAGGACAAAGCTGAGTAGTTGAATGCACAACCCTGTTGTAAGAAAATTCAACATGTGGTAAACACTCTTCCCACTCCCGCAGATTCTTTTTAATCATGGTCCTTAGCAGCTATGATAATGTTCGATTCACCACCTCCGTTTGACCATTTGTTTGGGGATGACATGTAGTACTGAAAAACAACTTTGTTCCTAGCTTTCCCCATAAGGTCATGATACGTCCATTTTGCATCACTATTCTATGTCTTAATTCACTATTATTCATTGATATATTTAGTATTGAGAGGTGATACTTCTGTTATTTCATCTGTTTTTGCATGGTTGATGACTTTTGGAGCATGGACCGCTGCAAATAGGATTCTGATGGAAAAGGTGCTATTTGGAGGCAAAATTCGCGAATATCAAAAAATGCGGGGAAATATACAGAAAATTCTATTTTTCCAGAAGACTCAAGATGCCAGAAGATGGAGTGGAGGTGGCCACAGGGGGCCCACACCACCCCATGGCGCAGGCAGGACTAGGTCACGCCAGGGAGTGGTGTGGCCACCCTGGCCCACTCCAGCCTCTCCCCTCTGGCGTATATCTTCCTCCAGAAACCCTAAGACTTGGGGAGCAACCACAGAAAGATTTCGCCGCCTCTGCGGGGTGGAAAACACCGAGAGAGAAAGATCTGTCCGGCAGACAGATTTCTGCCGGGGGAATTCCTTCCCGGAGAGGGGAGATCGTCGCCATCAACACCACCATCAAGCTGGACATCATCAGGATCATCATCATCACTACCACCATCATCACCATCAGCACCCTCATCACCATCTCCATATTGCTGTAACAATTGCGTTGAATCTTGCTATAGTTCATAGGGAAACTTTCCCGGTGTTGATTACTCTTTGTAGTTGATGCTATTGAGTGAACCATTGAATTATTTTTTATGTTTAGATTGTTATACATCATTATTCCATCTGTGATCATGATCCATATGATGTCTTGTGAGTAGTTCGTTTTGTTCTTGAGGACATGGGAGAAGTCTTGTTGTTAGTAGTGGAGTTGCGTTGAGAAAGATTCAATAGATTGTTATTTAAGTTGTGGTGTACTTCTTCTAGTGGTTTCATGTGAATGTCGACTACATGACACTTCACCTATATGGGCCTAGGGGAATGCATTGTGTATTTGGCTACTAATCGTAGGGGTTGCCGGAGTGACAGAAACCTGAACCCCCGTTAGGAAACCATTGCACAAGGGACGTAAGGGTCTTAGAGTTTAAAGTTGTGGTTAGGTTTCTACCTTAATTACTTTCTTGTACTTACGGATGTTTGCAAGGGGATTTGATCACAAGTATGTATTAAGTCTTGGATGGGACGGTACATTAGCACAGGTTCACCCACACAACACTTAGCAAGCTAGAGAACATTAATCGACTATATGAAGCGAAAGCACTTGACAGTCTTCCCATGTGTCCCCGAGAACGTTTGGTCATCTATAGAAATACAACCGGCTTGTCCTTTGCTGCATAAAGGATTGGGACACTTGCTGCATTTATTCCTACTGTCTTTTATTTACTCATACTTTGTTTACTTGCTTTATCGAAAACCCCTAAAAATCCGTTTGCTAAGTATTTGCAGAGAATTCCTGATCCATACCACTAGCCAACACCTTCTGCTCCTCGTTGGGTTCGACACTCTTACTTATCGAAAATACTACGATACACCGCCTATACTTGTGGGTCATCAAGACTATTTTTTGGCGCCGTTGCCAGGGAGTGAAGCGCTATTGGAGAGTGGAACTGGTAAAGGAAACTTCTACTGTGAGTATTGTTTACTTCTGCTAGTTGCTTTATTTTCGTTATGGATAACTCGCTGAGTTTCTTATTTGGTAATGCTAGTACCACTTCTAAGGTAGTAGATAAGCCACCACCTGCTGAGAAAGATGTTTTCAAAATACCTACAAGAATTATTGATCGTGTTATGGATAACTACTATGTTGGGGATGGAACTGTCCATCCTGGTGATCATTTGCTCTTTATACATGAATTATGCGGGTTGTTCAAGTGTGCAGGTATTACTACAGATCAAGTTAAGAAGAAGTTATTCTCATTATCACTAAAAGGAAGAGCTGAGGAATGGTATAAGCTGCTGAAGAATGTTCAAGGTCTGGAATGGGAGGAAATAGTGCCTCTCTTTTATTCAAAGTTTTATCCTCCTAGTGAAATTCATAAAGATCGGAATCAAATATACAACTTTTGGCCTCTTGATGGATAGAGTACTACTCAAGCTTGGGTGATATTGAAGTTACTAATGCTCAAATGTCCCATTCATGAGCTCCCCAACAATATTATTATCAATAACTTTTATGCAAAGCTCCCTCTACATGACAAGGATTTATTGGATGCTTATTGTGCTGGATCATTCACTCGCATGGAAGAAGAAGTTAAATGGGACCTTCTGGACCGTATTCAAGACAATGCTGAAGCTTGGGAGAACGACAAAGGTAGAAAGTCAGGTATAAAATATGATTATGATTGCATTGAATCTTTTATGGGAACTGATGACTTTCAAAATATTAAAAATGCTTATGGTCTAGACTCTCAAGCTATTGCTTCTTATTTTAAGGCTTTTGCTTCTTATATTGAAGTGCCTAAAAAGAAGTGGAATAAGTATCATGAACCTTATAAAGATATTGCTAATAGTGTTCCTACAAGAAATACTGAAGTTTATACTGCTAGTCATGTTTTACCTAAACCTTATATTGAGAAAATGCCTTTCCCAGTTAAAGTAAAGGAGCATTCTATGATAGCTAGTATGGTTAATGAAAGTATGAGTAGGGCTGATGAACCTGATAAACAAATAGTTGATGAACCTATTGTAGCAAATGTGAAAGACTTTGTTGCTAAATATGAAAAAGAGGGACACACTATCATTTGTAAGGATACCTCTAATATTGTTTCGCATAGTAGTGTTATGAGAGCTAGTATTCCTGTGTTTTCTGTTAGAATAAGTGATCATTGCTATGATAGTCCTTGTGATAGCTATATTGTTAAGTTTATGCATGATACTGAAAGCTATTATGAGAGCGGGAAAAGTGTTCTTGTGCATCTCAATAATATCAAGTTTCCTCGTTTTATGCTGAAAGTTTTTTATGTTGCATTTCTTTTGCCTTCTTATGCAAGTTGCCTTTGGTTCCAATAACTTGTTTGTTTACAAATTTCCCTTGCATAGGAAGTGGGTTAGACTTAAATGTGCGTGTGTTTTTGCTTCTTAAGGCTCTCTTTCACTTCAAATCATATCCCTATGAGAGCTTCTTCAAAATTATCATGCTCATCTTAATTGCTATAAAGAAAGCGCTTTATGGGAGACAACCCAATTTGTTTTTGCTTTCAGTTTGTTTTTCTTTCTTTGAGTCTTGGAAGTTATTACTTCGGTAATAACTGCTCCTTATCCGTTATGTTTGGTTTTTGTGTCAAGATCAATCTCAAATGAGAGAGAAGTAAGATTTGGGGAAGTTGCTGTCCCGAAACAGATTTTTGTGCTTCACTGTAAAAATTCGTGAGAGATCTCTATACATCGGATTGAGCTGTAATTTTTTGTGATTATGACCCAGGTTGTTATTTAAGTTTCGTTAGTTTTGAACATTTTGATTTGAGCAACAGAAGATTTTCGAAAAAATCGATCTTTACCTGCTGGTCTGTTTTGACAGATTTTGCCAATCTTGCATTTGTCTCTTTATTCGATTTCCTTTTTGAATTCTTTTTGGGTTTTTGAAAGGAGTTGCTACAGTAAATTTTGTTTTGATGGTTTTCAGTCGAAGTTGGACTCAAAAGGTTTTATCACTTCACTTATACTAATGTTGCTAATAAGAACTGTGTGAAGTTTTGTGTGAAAAGAAATTTCCAGGAAGTGGAGATAATGGTGTAACAAGAAAGAGAACGGTTTTATGACTCGAGTAATAAGTATATGAAGATGAAGATATCGATGATATTCAAGTGATGACTCCGGAAGGATCCACTCAATACCAAATCCAGAGACCTGCAGAGTCCGTTTCCAACTACGTAATAGTTCTGGTAAGAAAAGTTCCGCGAAAATACAATCCAACTATATTTTTGCAGTTTTCAGTCAATAAGGAAAGCTATGAAGCGAAAAAGGGACGAAACCGGAGCCAGGGTGGCCCACACCACCCCATGGCGCGGGCCCACCCCTAGCCGCGCCACCAGGTGGTGAGGCCACCCAGGACTCCGTCTCCGACCCGTTTTCTCCCAGTACCTTCCTTTTGATATGAAACTTCGTAATATATAACCCCCCGGGTCTTCCGAGGTTCGTATATCGTGTTTTCGTTGTGTTTTTGTTTCGATCTATTTCTGCCAGGTGTAATCTTAGATTTGGAGCCACGATGTCTTCCCCTGGAACATCCAAGGGAGATCCCTTAGAAGATATCATCAACCTATATATGAGAGAATTGATGATTCATCCCAAGGAGTTGTTGCTCGAAGGTGGGGAGGTCCGGATTAAGGAGGTTCAAGGCCCTAAAGGTGAAGGAAATCTGGAGGACAGGATGGAAGCATTGGAGCAAGAAGTCTTTAGGTACAGGAAGATGGCGGAGCGCGAAGTGGACATCATCCACAAGATTTGTTCCGAACTCATCGTCGAGCACCAAACGGAGACTTCTGAACTCAAAGATGAAGTCTTTTCACTCCGCCAAACAACCAACGAACTGCAAGCATAGTTCTATGACGTTCAAAATCAAAACTGTGAGTATGAGGCTAGATTTAAACGCATAAGTGCTGCTGCAAGTGTCAGGATGTTGGAAACCACGATGTCCTTTGTTGATGGGAAGCCTTTACAACGAAGATGAGAAGATACCACCACCACCTAAGGAGTAATTCGTCATCATGTTTGGTATCCCCTTGGTTTGTTCCAAGCTTGGGGGAGTGCCGCGGTATCATATCACTATCTTCTATCTTTTTACCTTGTTAGTAGAGTCATGTCATGAATAGAGGAGTTATTTTGTAGTATGGTTTGCATTATGGAAGTGTCCCCTCTCTCGTTAGATTTGTATCCCTTGGTGTGAGTTTCCATTATGGAGTACTAATGACAAGTTCTATCATTCACTCTTTTGCATAGCTTATGATAGTTTTCAATTCGTGGTTATATGATTGATCTTGTTGTTAGTATTGGTAGCACTCTGGGATCATTGAGTTAATTTAGTTGGTTTTGGCAAACCTGGCTCGGTTAGTAGCAACACCCTTTTTGAGAGTTGAAAAGAAAAAGATAGAAGTACTCTAGAGTAAAATAATTTCATCATCTTTCTTTCTTGATTTGCTCATAAGTCTAGTTTTCTCTAGTTAAGATCTTTTGTGCTTCCAAGGAAGATTGCATGTTTGTCTTTACCATTTGTATGTTTGTTTGTTTCCTTCAACTCTTATACTTGCTACCCAGCCTTGCTAGCCAAAAACCTGTACTGAGAGGGTATTCCTCTCGTGCATCCACTTCCTTTAAACCAAAACCTTTGCCATTTGTGTCCACCATACCTACCTAGTAGCATTATTGCTATTCCAAGTAAATTCTTGTTTTATCTACCTCCCAAATTAAACTTGTTATGTGAAATTTAGTGATTAAAGCTCTCACGAACTTGATGGCACACTTTACTTTCTTGCATTTAATAAACTTGAACCATTGGGTCCTTCTTTGTTGCGTATATGCTTGCGCTTTATGAGCTGAAGTTAGCCGAACCATGTATCATGGGGACCGCTTTGAACACTTCATTGGTACTTGTACCTAGTTGATATCATGTTCTTTTGCTTATGGATCCCGGCGGTGTGAAATAAAAGTGGAACATGTAAGATCATGGAGTTTATATGTGTGTTAGAGAAACGCCTGGGCCGCTAGCCTAAGCCATGCCTAATCATGGTGGAAACTTGCAGCATAACTATCGTGAGCATTCTATGAAGCATCCTCAATAAAAACCGATGCAAATAGAAAATAAAAAGATCGCTGAGATGCTCACTGTCTGCTTGCCTTGTCATTTTGATTATGGGATAGCTCCTGTGTCATGTGCAAGGGGTACCCATTTGGCGGTTCTCGATGATACGCATGTATTTACAATGACAAGAGCTTGCTCGTGACTGAAGTTGAGTAGCATGAGGATCGGTACTCATAAGTAAGGGGCTTGAGATTTCAACTTATGACTTGTCAAGCATATCCTCTTAGTTGTGTCACTTTAACCTTAATCACCTAAAGATGCCTATGATAGGGGCAATGAGAGCTGAAAGCTAGTAAGTATCATAATTTTTGGGAGCTCTTTATGAGAATTGTAATCCTTGCTTCCCTCTTTGAAGGGCCCTTTCTTTTACTTTGTAGTTGAGTCAGTAAACCTATTCCCTTCTATCTCGGCAAGTATTTTGAGTTGATGTGTTTCATTCATTCATACGATGATTTATGCATTCATGTTTCTTATATTCCTTGTTTTGCACATTGCTCTTATCTTGATGTTTACTACCTTGAAAGCTTTCTTTGGAAAACCAGCTATTTGTGAACTCCAACAAATTATCAACTATTCTTCGACCAAGAGCTAAGTTTGCCATTACCAATTATGATTCACTTTATGTATCTTTATTGTGTTTCTTAAGTTGAGTTGTATAATAGTGAGTTGTCTTCTATTATGATCTATGTATTTGATGGATGTGATGCTTCTTGTCCGTATTCTTTTATCGACTCTTCACTCCATAAACTTGAGGTCATGTTTATTGAGCTCAGTTTCGCTTGGGGACAAGCGAAGTCTAAGCTTGGGGGGAGTTGATACGTCCATTTTGCATCACTATTCTATGTCTTAATTCACTATTATTCATTGATATATTTCGTATTGAGAGGTGATACTTATGTTATTTCATCTGTTTTTGCATGGTTGATGACTTTTGGAGCATGGACCGCTGCAGTCAGGATTCTGATGGAAAATGTGCTGTTTGGAGGCAAAATTCGCGAAGATCAGAAAATCCGGGAAAATATACGGAAAATTCTATTTTTCCAGAAGACTCAAGATGCCAGAAGATGGAGTGGAGGTGGGCCATAGGGGGCCCACACCACCCCATGGCGCGGGCAGGCCTAGGCCACGCCAGGGAGTGGTGTCGCCACCCTGGCCCACTCCATCCTCTCCCCTCTGGCGTATATCTTCCTCCCAAAACCCTAAGACTCAGGGAGCGACCACAGAAAGATTCCGCCGCCTCTACGGGGCGGAATACACCGAGAGAGAAAGATCTCTCCAGCAGACAGATTTCTGCCGGGGGAATTCCTTCCCGGAGAGGGGAGATCATCGCCATCAACACCACCATCAAGCTGGACTTCATCGGGATAATCATCATCATCACTACCAGCATCATCACCATCAGCACCCTCATCACCATCTCCATATTGCTGTAACAATTGCGTTGAATCTTGCTATAGTTCATAGGGGAAACTTTCCCGGTGTTGATTACTCTTTGTAGTTGATGCTATTGAGTGAACCATTGAATTATTTTTTATGTTCAGATTGTTATACATCATTATTCCATCTTTGATCATGATCCATATGATGACTTGTGAGTAGTTCATTTTGTTCTTGAGGACATGGGTGAAGTCTTGTTGTTAGTAGTGGAGTTGCGTTGAGAAAGATTCAATAGATTGTTATTTAAGTTGTGGTGTACTTCTTCTAGTGGTATCATGTGAACGTCGACTACATGACACTTCACCTATATGGGCCTATGGGAATGCATTGTGTATTTGGCTACTAATCGTAGGGGTTGCCGGAGTGACAGAAACCTAAACCCCCGTTAGGAAACCATTGCACAAGGGACGTAAGGGTCTTAGAGTTTAAAGCTGTGGTTAGGTTTTGTAGCATCCCATCTATCTAACATATGTAATGCTACATGGTCTAGTAATATAATGGCTACTTCCTACATATAATTGTTGCATCATAATTATATCATGCTCATGCCATCATGCCACCTTGCATTTGAGCATCATATAAAACCCTTTTCCTTGTTGGTTCTTCTCTCATATGCATTGGCAATTGTATTTGGCTCTTGATATATTGTATTTGGTTCTTGATAAATGCTTGATGCCCAAGTTGAGTTGGGGGAATATCTTTTATTCCACTCCACCACCTTTCTTTGTCACCACCTTATAATTCCACCATCCTAATTACCCATGAGCTTTTATTTTCTTTTGCCATTTCATCTAGCTCATGTGGGTTGGGATGGATCCAATTATGTTCCTTTAGCTTGGCCTTACTCCATATTTTGGGATGCATGTGTATAATGCCATGTGACATTATTATTGTTTTCACCAGAATAAAACATGGCATTTAATGCCCATGCATGGGCCATGCAAATCACCACCATTCTATTTTTGTTTGGGTTCTACTGGGATTTGTGAGTGGAGCTTGGTTCCTTGTGAATTAATTCATGTTGGCTCTATTCTTTTGCTTGTCTTCAAACCTTACCCTCTCTCTTTATCCATCACCCATCATGCATGCTCATGTGAGGGCATCTCCATATCCTTTTCTGTCCCTTATACATGTTATGCACCTGATCATGCTACCTCAAAACCCTTTTTAAACACCCTCTCCCTTTCTTATTTGATGCCCATTATTGTGTGTGCATGCAATATAACCACCTTCTTCTTTTCTCCATCTGTCCAATATTCCAGAGTGGCCACCATGTTTTCTTTGGGTTTTGTTGGAGCAAATCTTTTACAAACCTAACAACCTAAACTCCATATCTACCACCCCATCTCTCTCTTTTTCATCTAGCTCTTTTGTCTCTCTCTCTATCTACACCTAGTAAAAAAACACTAGCCTCTCTCACTTCCCTTTTCCCTCTAGTCTAGATCGAGCCACCACCACGTGAGGCTCTCCCTCCCACCTTCCTTTTTCTTGGCAAGAAATCCACATCGACCACCCTCTCTCCTTTAATCAGGACCCCATCAGCGACCTGCCCTCTCCCCTGGTCCCCCTCTCTTCCCTTTGGGCTTAGCAAAGAAAGAATGAGAGAGAGGAGAAAAACCTAGGCCTACACGTTGCCCCTCTCCCTTTTGCTTAAATCAACTCGACCCATGTGCCTCTCCCCTCTCTCCCTTATCACCCCAACCACCCCAGGAAACCTCAGGTCGAGATCTAGAAACCCAGGCACCCCATCTTCCTCCCTCCTTCCTCCCTAGAAGGCCATGGCCACCACCTAGCAAAAACCCTAGTTATTCCTGCCTTGATCGGGTTCTGCACGTCCTGGTGCTCTCCAAGGCTAGCCAGGAGCACCGACGAGATCCTCTGCTTCCCCTTCTTCGGCTCGTACCAGCCTGGGGCCGGAACCTCGCGGAGCAGCCTAGCGCCGCCATGAACCGAAGAAGACTGAGCTCGTCGTCCACGAGCCCGGCGCAATATCTCCACCACCGCCCCGCGTTCCGACCACTCCGGTGACACCGCGGTGAGCCCCTGCATCCCCTAGACATGACCCTCCTCTCCCTCCTGCACCATAGCTCCGCCGCACTCCGTCGAGCGCTCTGCACGCTGCCGCGTGCCGCGCTCTGGCTGACAGCAGCAGCCTCAGACCCCTTTGCCCCCTGTTCCTCGTCGAAGCCCGGCCAGCACAGCCCTCCTTCGGAGATGCTCCCTGCACGTAATACGTAGATCGTTGTCCCATCTACATTTTTCGTTTTTGGGGCAACGCGTTTCGTCCAGCAGATTCGTCGCCACCGTCGACGGAAAATGGCCGGATCCGCCGCCGGCACGACCTTTTCCCGTCAGCGAGCAGCAACAGCCGGCGCCATTTTGTACTTTGCCCCTGCCCTTTTTCCCGCCTCAACCCGCAGCTCCCGTAGCCCCACCTGTCAGTCGCCCGCCGTTTTTACGGAAAGGTACCTCAGTTTTCTGGAAAACACCACCGCGCAGTCCCTGGACCGCCCATGTGTCACGTCCCTGCCGGGCGACGCGCGTGCGTGGCCCCCCGCTGAACTCGGCCCCACCTGTCGGCGGTTGCGGCTAGGAAAGGTTCTGGTGAGAAACGCCAACCCAGCCGCTGCGCCCCACTGGCTGCTGAGTCAGCACGGACCCCACCCGTCAGCGTCTTGAGCAAATCCCGTCTGAGTATAAAAAGTTTTTCTATTTATCTGTTTAAATAAAACAAAATCAGAAATGTTTAAATAAGATTTCAAATCTGTTTTTAAATAACTTTTGAATTATAAATCCAAATAATACAAATGATATATGTTTTGGAATCAGAAAAATGTGAGGAATTCAAATATGCTATTCAAAATGTTGTTTGACCACTTTAAATGTCGAGATGGTTAAAATTACAATAAAATGCCCTTTTTCTTAATAAATTAATAACTTTAAATCTATAACTCCAAATTTACCAAATAATATGTCTAAATCGATCAGCGCGACGAGCCCGTTCTATCTATGCATTCCTTGTTCTGATTTGAAGCATGCATTATGTCATCATTAAAAATCAGAACTGTTTATGGCAATAAAGCTGGACCTCATAAATAATAAAATGCTTTATTCTTCTACCCCACACCTCACCATGCCATGCTACTTTAAATCCATGTAAATTGAGCATCATTCATCATGGCATGCTTGTTTGCTTGTCGCATCTTAATTCATATGCTGGTGCACTTTATTTATGTTGGCCCTTGTTTGTTTGGTTCTTCTTCGAATAGACGCCCAGCAGGAGAATTACCAGGAATCACAGGAGTTCTACCCAGATCCATCTCTCGCTTCAACTGAGCTGCCAGGCAAGCACTACCACATGATGCTTGCATACATATAGTACGTATTGCCTCTATCTTATTCTTGCATCATTGAGTCGCGATTGCATTAAATTGAATCCCAAGTATTGCATAGCCTTTACTTTTAAGCCCCACCGAAGCTTGTTCCTCCATCCCATGAGCCATTACTACAGGAGTTGTTTGAGCCATGCGGGTCATGGAACAGCATCTGTAGGGTATGTGAGTGTCTGATGGATAACGAGGTACCTAAAAAACTTAACCTGAGTAGTAATGGGATAACTAATGAAAGAGGCACCGGTGAGCAATATCTGCTATTTGGTTTTTCATGCTCACTTGTGTCCCGTAGGACCCCGAGTACTTGATTCATGTTCCTTGACTATTCACACTATCCACATCCGGGAGGCCTTATGGACCCCCCTGAGCCAGAGCTTGATTCATTTCTATTTCTTGGGGCCACAAAGTAGTTTGGGGCTTTGTTACTATCTTGTACTTATGCCATGCTTTACTGTTTTATTTAAGATTGTGCGAGGAGCACCTGTACTGTTTAAGAATTGCGGAGTGTTTTCGCGGTATCGACAAGCCCAGTCACACTTTCGGGTTCCCAGTCATTTACAGCCATTGGCACAAACCTTGAGTCCGTCTCGGAGTTAGCTAGCTTCGTTGCGGGTAGCTTAATGGGGTGGCCCCTTGAAATATTTCTGAATCCTGTGATCGCTTTGTCGTGAATGCCTCGTTGGGTTTTGAGTTGGTTTTTCCGAGGTTGATCGAGTGTGTGTTGCTATTTGTGCACCCCTGCAGGGTAAATCTTTCTGAAAGCCGTGTCCACGGTTATGGACGACTTGGAGCACAGTTTCTCGATCATAGACAAATATAACTAAAGTACCGCATTTAATTTGACTAAGTACCTGACTAGTAAATAGTGCAATGCTCATGGAATGGTTAATAAAACTGCCAACGGATGGGGTTGTTCATCCGCTTTCTCGTTGGTAAGTGAGAAGGAGGATGGATCTGTTAATTATACAATTATAACTGTTGTTACTAATTAACGGACATCCGTCTATCTTTGGTTAGACGGATGGTTAGCGAGTATCTATAGGCCTGTTAGTTGTTATCTTTTGCTGGAATTGCGTCACCCCATGTATATGTCCCTGTTAGAGGCATAAAGACTTGCTGAGTACCCCTAGGGTCTCACAAGATAAATTGTTTGATTCAGATGAATAGGTGTACTCGCAAGATGGATACTGGATCGAGGAGACAGATGATGTTGGCAACGATCACTCGGTGTAGAGATTCCGGGGATGGGGATCCGTGAGATTTGTGGGCGGGATGTGTTTATTTATGTGGCATCTTATGCCGATTTGCTTCTTATCCGTACTCGGATCTTGTTTTCCGCCTCCGCCTGATACTCTGATGTTTGATGTATGAGGAGCTATCCTAAACTATTATCTCTATCTAGGATATTTGGATCTTGCCGTATGGCGTTGCAATATTTCTATTTATTTTACATGGAATGGCTCTGTGAATAGTTGTATTTTAGATCCCTTCGCTTGCCGATTACGCCGCTCGTTCTTGTCCCGATGTTCTGGAAGTGGTTAGGACGGCCGACAGGTCTACCTGTGAGTGGCCCCTGGGCCCCACTGTACTATTTTAACCACTTTCGTTCATCCAGGCATGCAACTAAGAGCGTAATTCACCGAGGTAGTTACAATTGGTATTAGAGCCATCCCGCCCTTCAGGGTCTCAGCCAAAAATGGTCGTTGTCATTCTAGCAAATATTTTTGGTAGTTATGTATACTAGGGAAAAACAAAACGTGAGAGTAGGACTGCTTCCATTTTTCTTCTTACCCACCCACCCACCCTTTTTTCTGGTAAGGAAGTGTAACGTTTTCAATCCTCTTCTAAAAATTCAAACTAGGATTCACGTGTTGTGGGTTCCGTAGTACCATTGGTTGTGTGTGTGTGTGTGTGTGTGAATTCCTTGTCTATCTGTTGCATCCAAACGTTATCACTATCTGCCTTTTGGTTATCAACTGTTGGTACATTCCATACTGACAAACCTTTGTAAACCGACACGATCTATCCGATTTGTTGTATACCGGTGTGATCTGTCTTACTCTTTGTTATCCGACATTATCTTGTTTGGGGTGTTCATTTCCGTAGTTACTAATCTTTAGGTTCATCTTAAAAACAAGGTGTTGGGATATGTGTTTTACTGATTCATGTGCGGAGTAATGATTTGAGTGCGGGATGGAGTCGCGACCATACCACTACTTTTATCATTCGCTCTTGTATATCGAATTGGTAGAGTTATTAATCTTGATTCGTTAAGTGGTTTTGCGCATATAGTGGTATTTTAATGCCGAAATTTGCGAAAAAAAAATTCTTTCTTAGCTTGTGTACCACACTCCTTGTTCAGTCGTGTGTGCTATGCTTAATATCTTCTAGGTGCCTTGAACTTTGTTGATATTTTAATATCATCTTAATGAATTGTATCCTTTAATATTGGTTAATTCGATTTTGGATTATTATTATTCTCCATTATAGTACTGAGTTGTGTTTTATATCAATCACAAGATGGCACCACCACGCCGTTCTGAGGAGGACATACCACCTGAACTAGGGGCTGCTTTGGCAAGTATTGCTAATACCTTGGGAGCAATGCAGCAGAACCAGCAGAGATTCGAAGAAAGTGTCAGGAGGAATGAGTTTGTTCTGCTACCTCCACCTCCCAAGCGAGGAGACATCAAGCGTTTTCTGAAGTTCAACCCATGCTAATTTGAGGTGTCTGATCAGCCACTTGATGCTGATGATTGGCTGCGTGAAATGTCAAGGTTGCTGATGACTGCGGATGTTCCTGAGCAAGAATGGGTAAAATGTGCCACTCACCTTCTGAAGGGAGATGCAGCTCTGTGGTGGGAAAATTACCTCAAGGCAGACCTCTCTGGTTTTCAGCCTACTTGGGAGCAATTCACTGCGGCGTTCAAAGAGCAACATCTGTCAGAAATTGTCATGGAAAGGATGAAGGAAGTGTTTCTCAACCTCAGGCAGGGCACTGACAATGTCAATACCTATATCAGGAACTTCATGAACCTTTCTCGGTATGGTGGCGATGAGATCTCTGATGACAAGAAAAAGCAGAAGAGGTTCAGGCAAGGACTCAATGCTTCCATTATATATGCAATCACTCATGCAAGGCCGGGGTCTTTTCTAGAACTCCAACATATAGCTCTGCAGGAAGAAGCAAGTAGGAAAGTGTTTGAGGAGTCAAAGAAACATAGTCGCGATGCAACAAGCTCTTCAGCTATGATAGCTCCTTCTAAGCGCCGCGCGTGGGTTCCTAACACCCCACCGTCGCTCCCGGCTCCACCAAGACTATCAAGCTACACGGAAAGGCCACCAAACTTCTTCACCGCGGCTCCTAGGGGCTACAACCACAACTATCCTGGAGCGCCTGGCGGAGTCCCTGGCTACGCTGCTCCACGTGCACCTGGTGCTTGCTACACTTGTGGAAACACTAGGCATCAGCACTGGAATTGTCCTATGAACAACAAAGCTCTTCCACCACCACCTCCTACACCTGCGGCAAGTTCTTCTATGGTTCGTGCACCTCCACCTCGGGCTCTCAACATCAACACCAAGCCCGGGTCTACAGTTGCTCGATCCAACTGTGTCAACATCGCTCAAACTGAGCATGCATCTGGAGTTGTGATGGGTATGCTTCCTGATAACTCAGTTCCTGCACGAGTTTTGTTTGATTCTAGTGCATCGCATTCTTTTGTCTCTACAAGTTTGGCTGATGAGAATGGGTTATCTATGGATCCTCTCCCTAAGCGGTTAATGGTCCTTTCTCCTGGAGCAACAATGGCATCTTCTAAAATCAGCCATGGCAATCAAATTGAGATTGGTGGCTCTTCATTTCCGGCTTCCTTAATTATTCTGGGTAATTCTGACATTGATGTTATCTTGGGAATGGATTGGTTAACAGCAAATGCAGCTGTGATTGATTGTGCTGAACGTTCGGTTTCTCTGAAAATTCCTGAAGGCCATATAGTCTATTCTCCAAGTATGACTCCTGCAATTCAGTTTTTCTCTTTGGCGGCTCTGAATGATGATGCTATGGAAGCTATTCAGAGTGTTCCGATGGTCTGTGAGTTCCCAGATGTTTTTCCTGAAGAGTTGCAAGGTATGCCTCCTGACCGAGAGGTCGAGTTTGTGATTGAGCTTGAACCTGGTACCGCTCCTATCTCCAAGCGGCCTTATAAAATGGGTCCTGCTGAGTTGGCTGAACTCAAACATCAGCTGGATGAACAAGACAAGTTGGGTTTCATTCAGAAGAGTACTTCTTCTTGAGGTAGCCCAACCATCTTTGTGAAGAAGCGAGACAATAGTGATAGACTTTGTGTGGACTATCGGGCTCTCAATGCTAAAACCATCAAGAATAAATATCCCCTTCCGTGGATTAATGATCTCTTTGATCAGCTAGCTAGAGTTGTGGTTTTCTCTAAGCTTGATTTGAGAAGTGGATATCATCAAATCAAGATTCGCAAGGAAGATGTTCCCAAAACAGCTTTCACCACTCGCTATGGCCTGTACGAGTACACGGTCATGTCTTTCGGTCTCACCAATGCACCTGCCACCTTCTCGAGGCTTATGAACTCGGTTTTCATGGAGTATCTTGATAAGTTCGTTGTGGTCTATCTGGATGACATTCTAGTCTATTCTAAGTCAAAGGAAGAACATGAAGAACACCTTCGGTGTGTCCTAAACAAGCTTCGTGAGAACCGCCTGTATGCAAAGTTCTCCAAGTGTGAGTTCTGGCTGCCTCAAGTCACCTATCTTGGTCACGTCATCCCTGCAAAGGGCATTGCCGTCAACCCAAAAACTATTAAGACAATTGTTGACTGGCTTCCACCCAAAAATGTCAAAGAAGTCCGGAGTTTCCTTGGTTTGGCTAGTTACTGTCGTCGCTTCGTTCAGAACTTCTCGAAGATTGCGAAGCCTCTTACCGATCTCCTCAAGAAAGGCAAGAAATACCTTTGGTCTCCTGCATGTCAAGCAAGCTTTGAAACACTCAAAGAGAAGCTCACTTCCACACCAGTCTTGATTCCTCTAGATACATCAAAGCCTTTCCAGATATTCTGTGACGCCTCCATGCAAGGATTGGGTGCGGTCCTTATGCAAGAAAAACAAGTTGTTGCTTATGCCTCTCGACAGTTAAAGACACATGAGATCAACTATCCTACACATGACCTCGAACTCGCAGCAGTTGTCATTGCTTTGAAAGTATGGAGGCATTACTTGCTTGGCAACCGTTGTGAGATCTTTTCTAATCACAAGAGTCTGAAGTATATCTTCACATAGCCTGATCTCAACCTTCGTCAGAGGAGGTGGATTGAAGCAATCAATGATTTCGATTTGACCATCAACTACACTCCGGGCAAAGCTAATGTCATGGCCGATCCTCTCAGCCGAAAAGCTTATGTCAACAACCTCATTATGGAAGAACAACAGCCTCTCTTGTGCGAGGAATTCCGCAAGCTCAACCTTGAAATTGTGGATCAAGGGTATCTTATGAACCTTCTGGCAACCCCACTCTTGGAAGAAAAAGTTTGCTCCAATCAACTTGGTGATCCTTACACTAAAAAGATCATCTCCAACATTCAGCTTCCGAAGTATGAGTCCTTCCACATCGACGACTAAGGCACTCTTTTCTTTGAACAATGGATGTTTGTTCCGAACTACCCGGGTTTAAGAGAGCAAGTTCTCAAGGAGGCGCATGATTCTGTTCTTTCTATCCACCCTGGCGGCACTAAGATGTACATGGACTTGAAAACACAATATTGGTGGCCTGGGTTGAAACGATATTGTGCCAAGTATGTCTCGGAGTGTGATGTCTGTCGCAGAGTTAAAGCTATCCATCAGAAACCTTCCGGTCTTCTACAGCCATTGAAGCCTCCGGAATGGAAATGGGAGAAAGTAGAGATGGACTTCATCACTAGTTTTCCAAGGTCGCAGAAGGGCAACAATGCAATCTTTGTTGTCATCGACAGACTGTCTAAAGTGGCTCACTTCTTTCCTGTCAAGGAAACAATTTCTGCAATTTAGTTGGCCGAGCTCTATATCAACAGAATTGTCTCTCTGTATGGGGTTCCTCTTGAGATCAGTTCAGACCATGGAAGCATCTTCACTTCCAACTTCTAGGGAAGTTTCCAAAATGCTTTGGGAACAAAATTAAACTTCAGCACAGCTTACCACCCTCAGTCGCAAGGACAAGTTGAAAGGATCAATCAGATTCTGGAAGATATGCTCCGTGCTTGCGTTATCTCTTTCGGCATGAAGTGGGAAGAATGCCTTCCTTATGCTGAATTCTTTTACAACAACAGCTTCTAGAAAAGTCTAAAGATGGCACCATTTGAGGCTCTCTATGGTCGCAAATGCAGAACTCCGATTGGTTGGTCGGGCGCAGGTGAAAGAATATTGTTTGGCCCCGACATCGTAACTCAAGCGGAGGAGAAGGTTCACATCATTCTTGAAAACCTAAAGATTGCTCAAAGTCGCCAGAAGAGCAATTATGACAGAAAGCACACGGACATGGAGTATGTTCCTGGTGATCTCGTTTACCTTCGTATCACTCCCATGAGAGGCACGCACCGCTTTGGTATCAAAGGAAAGCTGGCTCCTAGATACATCGGTCCTTTCAAAATTCGTGGAAGAAGAGGAGAAGTTGCTTATGCTCTTGAGCTCCCTGAAAAACTGAAGATCAATGATGTTTTCCATATCTCTCAACTCAAGAAGTGCTTCAAGGATCCCGGCAGGACCGTGGATCATGAACTCCAAGAAGATATTTCTTATCAAGAACACCCCACAAAAATCCTTGAAGTCGCGGAAAGAAGGACTCGCAACAAGTCCATAAAATTCTGCAAGGTGGAGTGGTCACACCATTCCATTGATGAAGCCACTTGGGAACATGAGGATGAGCTCCGTGCCAAGTATCCTACCCTCTTCGAGTCTTATTCTTCTTCCTAGAATCTCGGGGCGAGATTCCTGTTTAGTGGGGGAGAGTTGTAGCATCCACTACTAGGAAAAAGTTTCAGTGGCGCACCAAAAACGATTTCTGTGGCGCATCTAGTGGTCGCCACTAAATTGTCGCCAATAAAATTATATTTCTGTGGCGCATATGCATATGCGCCACAGAATTCTCAAAATTCTGTGGCGCATATGGCTATATGCGCCACAGAATGTACCATAGAATTCTGTGGCGCATATAGTATATGCGCCACATAATTCTATGGTACATTTTATGGCGCATATAGCCATATGCTCCACAAAATCCTTGTTTTCAGAATTTCGAAATTTCCAGAATCTGGTACAAATACAGGTATATAACAGGTATATTACAGGAAATACACATAAATTAATAGAAATTCACAGAAAAGCTGCACACAGCAGTACAAATGTTCCAGTTCACATATAATACATCAACAAGGACGAATGTTCACAAGTGTTCATCAATCACATCACTTAGAACTGAATAAGTGTACAAGTATATTTCACAAGTGTTCATCTCACTCACATAACTTACAACCGCGCGATGTTGTCACCGCCTACCTTAGGACAGAATGTAGTACACCGTAACCGCGATGCCGGTGAGGAGGAGCGGCACCAAGATCTTCGTCCGGTTCTTCTTCCACACGTGTCTCCTCCACTTGGCCACCGCGTGCATAGGAAATATCTCGATATTTTGGAGTCTTGTGTGTGACTGAACTGTTCTAACCTCTCATCCTCGTACTCTCGAGTGTTAAAGTATTGTCACAGGAATGATTGTTAGCGCATCACATTAACTAGTACTTCCAACACAAAATATTTAAAGTAATTTGGAGTGTAAATTGCTCTTATATCTTAATTAATGCCTATATGGAGGTCAATACCAAAATCAGGTCCCAAATGATATCCTTGTGGATGCTATACTACTATTTGAACATGTAAAATCAATGAAACGACACCAAGAAATAAAAGATACATGATCAATTTTTTTTCAAGTGCAAAATTAAATCCTCTATCTATTATTTTACTTCTCACGGTTCTTTACTGGCTAGTAGAAAGATTTGCTGGACTAAGCATGGACAAAGCTTAGATCAAGTGAGGTACGATAGGAGCACTCTCCAGCTAGTAGACAATGACCACCTCGAACAATGTAACCAACCTAAACTTGTGCCTAGATATGTCAGAGAGAACGGCAAGCATGCATCAATCATCGGAGTGAACCTTTTTCTCCCTAAACTAATGGCTGAACTGAGCGCTAGGATTCGGTACAAACAAACTTGTTTAATGTGAGGAATCGCAGAAACAGAGCACCACTACAAAATTAGACTAAAAACACAGAGCAATCATATGGATTTACAAACCAAAATTACATCAATAATAAATGAATGGTAGGAAAACACAAATTGCATGCTGGATCAAGCTAACTATTTTTGTACATCACGATAAATGATTAGAAGAAACAGAAGCTAGGATTCCAGCTTTTGTCCTGTCCACAGCGAACTAATTCTAGAACTAGTAGAGACGGAAAGGGGTCCTCACCTTCACGGCAACCAGTCCAGTGGATGCGAGCTCATTATAGTCGAGGCCAGAGGCGGTGATGTGGACCTGCGACTGCGCGTCATGGTGGCCAGCGTGCACCAGCACACCAACCGCACTCCCCTGGGCGCCATCTTCGAGCTACGTGAGGCGGGCGGCGGCCCTCTGCCTCGCTCCGTCGTCGCCGCATCCTTCTGGCCAGCGGCGCCTCGCCAGCGTGCATCAGCCTCAGCCACGGGCGCGACACGGGCAGGCGAGATCGACGGAGCCACGTGCGCTGGCGAACAAGCCTGCTGCGCCGCTGTGGTTGTCGGGCGACCAACGTCTCCTTTCTCGGATGAGCCTGTCCGCCGGCGCTAGGGTTCACCGCGGACGCCGACCTGCAAGGGGCCCGCTAGGATTCGCGCATGATTGAGATTGGAGAAGGCGTCAGCTAGGGGGTTGGAGCGGGGAGACGGTAGAGGGGCTGCGGCGGCGAGCTGCGTGGTTGGGCTACACGGTAAAGGGGATCGTGGTCGTCACAAGGATGACGGCTGGAAGGGAATGGAAGGGGAGAGAGACATGTGGTTAGGTCAAGTCTAGGACAAGCCGAGCCCGGTGTTTTAGTTCATACTCGCACGTACTATCAGTTAATTAAGTGAGCTAACCATGTCCGATGGAGATGGTTTGCCTTGCAACATCATGCCCCTGTAAAAACTTTATTTACTCCCTCCGTTGTCTCAACTTTTTCAAAATTTGGATGAATCTAGACACTGTTTAGTATATAGATTCATCCAATTTTTAAGAAATCTAAGACATCTATTTTGAGACGGATGAAGTACTTTTTTTCTCATAAAACTTTAATTACTTACTTGTATACAAAATATGCCATGGTCGAGATATCTGGGTGCCGGCCAACAGTTCAGTTACACTCAAGCGTGTATCCTCGGGCCGACACCCAGGATACAATGGAGTCCTCCTGTCTACCTCCATATGTGCCAGCTTGGCTTTCTCTCTAGATGCAACTCTTGTGTTGGCCGTCTGCTTGAGGAGTATTTCTTGAAGATAAGGGTCCCGCAAGGCCGAAGTTAGCGGAGTAGGAGGGAGTAGGGGGATGAGCTAGTTGGAGGTGGTGGGAAGAAGGGAAAGGGTGGCTGCCACCTTTTGTAGATCTGTTTCGCACATTCTGTGGAGCATATGGAAAATGCTCCACAGAATGTCAAAATTCTGTGGCGCATATAGGTACATGCGCCATAGAAAGTGGGAATTGACATTCTGTGGCGCATATATCCATATGCGCCACAGAATTCTGGCCTACCCATGTGCTGGGGTCAGGCCCACGTGGGCCCACAGGAATTCTGCGGCGCATGTAGCTATATGCGCCACAGAGTTCTCACTTTTTGTGGCGCATATATCCGTATGCACCACAGAATTGCAGGAATTCTATGGCGCATTTGCTACATGCGCCACAGAATTAATTTTAGTGGGGCATTTTTTGCATATGCGCCACCGAATTAAAATCTACCCATCTGTCTAACATATGTAATGCTACATGGTCTAGTAATATAATGGCTACTTCCTACATATAATTTTTGCATCATAATTATATCATGCTCATGTCATCATGCCACCTTGCATTTGAGCATCATATAAAACCCTTTTCCTTGTTGGTTCTTCTCTCATATGCATTGGCAATTGTATTTTGCTCTTGATATATTGTATTTGGTTCTTGATAAATGCTTGATGCCCAAGTTGAGTTGGGGGCATATCTTTTATTACACTCCACCACCTTTCTTTGTCACCACCTTATAATTCCACCATCCTAATTACCCATGAGCTTTTATTTTCTTTTGCCATTTCATCTAGCTCATGTGGGTTGGGATGGATCCAATTATGTTCCTTTAGCTTGGCCTTACTCCATATTTTGGGATGCATGTGTATAATGCCATGTGACATTATTATTGTTTTCACCAGAATAAAACATGGCATTTAATGCCCATGCATGGGCCATGCAAATCACCACCATTCTATTTTTGTTTGGGTTCTACTTGGATTTGTGAGTGGAGCTTGGTTCCTTGTGAATTAATTCATGTTGGCTGTATTCTTTTGTTTGTCTTCAAACCTTACCCTCTCTCTTTATCCATCACCCATCATGCATGCTCATGTGAGGGCATCTCCATATCCTTTTCTGTCCCTTATACATGTTATGCACCTGATCATGCTACCTCAAAACCCTTTTTAAACACCCTCTCCCTTTCTTATTTGATGCCCATTATTGCGTGTGCATGCAATATAACCACCTTCTTCTTTTCTCCATCTGTCCAATATTCTAGAGTGGCCACCATGTTTTCTTTGGGTTTTGTTGGAGAAAATCTTTTACAAACCTAACAACCTAAACTCCATATCTACCACCCCATCTCTCTCTTTTTCATCTAGCTCTTTTGTCTCTCTCTCTATCTACACCTAGTAAAAAAAACCTAGCCTCTCTCACTTCCCTTTTCCCTCTAGTCTAGACCGAGCCACCACCATGTGAGGCTCTCCCTCCCACCCTTCCTTTTTCTTGGCAAGAACTCCACATCGACCACCCTCTCTCCTTTGATCAGGACCCCATCAGCGACCTGCCCTCTCCCCTAGTCCCCCTCTCTTCCCTTTGGGCTTAGCAAAGAAAGAATGAGAGAGAGGAGAAAAACCTAGCCCTACACGTTGCCCCTCTCCCTTTTGCTTAAAGCAACTCGACCCATGTGCCTCTCCCCTCCCTCCCTTATCACCCCAACCACCCCAGGAAACCTCAGGTCGAGATCTGGAAACCCAGGCACCCCATCTTCTTCCCTCCTTCCTCCCTAGAAGGCCATGGCCACCACCTAACAAAAACCATAGTTATTCCTGCCTTGATCGGGTTCTGCACGTCCTGGTGCTCTCCAAGGCTAGCCAGGAGCACCGACGAGATCCTCTGCTTCCCCTTCTTCGGCTCGTCCCAGCCTGGGACCAGAACCTCGCCGGAGCAGCCTAGCGCCGCCATGAACCGAAGAAGACTGAGCTCGTCGTCCGTGAGCCCGGTGCAAGATCTCCACCACCTCCGCGCGTTCCGACCACTCCGGTGACACCGCGGTGAGCCCCTGCATCCCCTAGACATGACCCTCCTCTCCCTCCTGCACCGTAGCTCCGCCGCACTCCGTCGAGCGCTCTGCACGCTGCCGCGTGCCGCGCTCTGGCTGACAGCAGCAGCCTCAGACCCCTTTGTCCCCCTGTTCCTCGTCGATGCCCGGCCAGCACAGCCCTCCTTCGAAGATGCTCCCTGCACGTAATACGTAGATCATTGTCCCCTCTACATTTTTCATTTTTGGGGCAACGCGTTTCGTCCAGCAGATTCGTCGCCACCGTCGATGGAAAACGGCCAGATCCGCCGCCGGCACGACCTTTTCCCGTCAGCGAGCAGCAACAGCCGGCGCAATTTTGTACTTTGCGCCTGCCCTTTTTCCTGCCTCAACCCGCAGCCCCCACAGCCCCACCTGTCAGTCGCCCGCCGTTTTTACGGAAAAGGTACCTCAGTTTTCTAGAAAACACCACCGCGCAGTCCCTGGACCACCCACGTGTCACATCCCTGCTGGGCGACGCGCGCGCGTGCCCCCGCTGAACCCGACCCCACCTGTCGGCGGTTGCGGCTAGGAAAGGTCCTGGTGAGAAACGCCAACCCAGCCGCTGCGCCCCACCGGCTGCTGAGTCAGCACGGACCCCACCCGTCATCGTCTTGAGCTAATCCCCTCTGAGTATAAAAAGTTTTTCTGTTTATCTGTTTAAATAAAACAAAATCAGAAATGTGTAAATAAGATTTCAAATCTTTTTTTAAATAACTTTTGAATTATAAATCCAAATAATACAAATAATATATGTTTTGTAATCAGAAAAATGTGAGGAATTGAAATATGCTATTCAAAATGTTGTTTGACCACTTTAAATTTCGAGATGATTAAAATTACAATAAAATGCCCTTTTTCGTAATAAATTAATAACCTCATAGCTACAACTCCAAATTTAACAAATAATATGTCTAAATCGATCAGCGCGACGAGCCCGTTCTATCTATGCATTCCTTGTTATGATTTGAAGCATGCATCATGTCATCATTAAAAATCAGAACTGTTCATGGCAATAAAGCTAGACCTCATAAATAATAAAATGCTTTATTCTTGTACCCCACACCTCACCATGCCATGCTACTTTAAAGCCATGTAAATTGTACATCATTCATCACGGCATGCTTGTTTGCTTGTCACATCTTAATTCATATGCTAGTGCACTTTATTTATGTTGGCCCTTGTTTGTTTGGTTCTTCTTCAAATAGATGCCCACTGGAGAATTACCAGGAATCACAGGAGTTCTACCCAGATCCATCTCTCGCTTCAACTGAGCTCCTAGGAAAGCACTACCACATGCTTGCATACATATAGTACCTATTACCTCTATCTTATTCTTGCATCATTGAGTCGCGATTGCATTAAATTGAATCCCAAGTATTGCATAGCCTTAACTTTTAAGCCCCACCGAAGCTTGTTCCTCCATCCCATGAGCCATTACTACAGGAGTTGTTTGAGCCATGCGGGTCATAGAACAGCATGTGTAGGGTATGTGAGTGTCTGATGGATAACGAGGTACCTCAACAACTTAACCTGAGTAGTAATGGGACAACTAATGAAAGAGACACCGGTGAGCAATATCTGCTATTTGGTTTTTCATGCTCACTTGTGTCCCGTAGGACCCCGAGTACTTGATTCCTGTTCCTTGACTATTCGCACTATCCACATCCAGGAGGCCTTATGGACCCCCCTGAGCCAGAGCTTGATTCTTTTCTATTTCTTGGGGCCACAAAGTAGTTTGGGGCTTTGTTACTATCCTGTACTTATGCCATGATTTACTGTTTTATTTAAGATTGTGCGAGGAGCACCTGTACTGTTTAAGAATTGCGGAGTGTTTTCGCGGTATCGACAAGCCTAGTCACACTTTCAGGTTCCTAGTTGTTTACAGCCATTGGCGCAAACCTTGAGTCCGTCTCGGAGTCAGCTAGCTTTGTTGCGGGTAGCTTAATAGGGTGGCCCCCTGAAATATTTTTGAATCCTGTGATCGCTTTGTCGTGAATGCCTCGTTGGGTTTTGAGTTGGTTTTTCCGAGGTTGATCGAGTGTGTGTTGCTATTTGTGCACCCCTGCAGGGTAAATCTTTCTGAAGGCCGTGTCCGTGGTTATGGACGACTTGGAGCACAGTTTCTCGATCATAGACAAATATAACTAAAGTACCGCGTTTAATTTGACTAAGTACCTGACTAGTAAATAGTGCAATGCTCATGGAATGGTTAATAAAACTGCCAACGGATGGGATTGTTCGTCCGCTTTCTCGTTGGTAAGCGAGAAGGAGGATGGATCTATTAATTATACTGTTATAACTGTTGTTACTAATTAATGGACATCCGTCTATCTTTGGTTAGACGGATGGTTAGCGAGTATCTATAGGCTTGTTAGTTATTATCTTTTGCTGCAATTGCGTCACCCCATGTATATGTCCCCGTTAGAGGCATAAAGACTTGCTGAGTACCCCTAGGGTCTCACACGATAAATTGTTTGATTCAGATGAACAGGTGTACTGGCAAGATGGATACTGGGTGGAGGAGACAGATGATGTTGGCAACGATCACTCGGTGTAGAGATTCCGGGGATGGGGATCCGTGAGATCTGTGGGCGGGATGTGTTTATTTATGTGGCATCTTATGCCGATTTGCTTCTTATCCGTAGTCGGATCTTGTTTTCCGCTTCCGCCTGATACTCTGATGTTTGCTGTATGAGGAGCTATCCTAAACTATTATCTCTATCTAGGATATTTGGATCTTGCCGTATAGCGTTGCAATATTTCTATTTCTTTTAGATGGAATGGCTCTGTGAACAGTTGTATGGTGGCTTGCATACATACTCACTTGTGTATGTAGTTGATCCCTTCGCCTGCCGATTACGCCGCTCGTTCTTGTCCTGATGTTCTGTTAGTGGTTAGGACGGCCGACAGGTGTACCTGTGAGTGGCTCCTGGGCCCCACCGTACTATTTTAACCACTTTCGTTCATCTAGGCATGCAACTAAGAGCGTAATTTACTAAGGTAGTTACAGGTTTCTACCTTAATTACATTCTTGTACTTACGGATGTTTGCAAGGGGGTTTAATCACAAGTATGTATTCAGTCTTGGATGGGACGGTACATTAGCACAGGTTCACCCACACAACACTTAGCAAGCTTGAGAAGATTAATCGACTATATGAAGCGAAAGCACTTCACAGTCTTCCCATGTGTCCTCGAGAACGTTTGGTCATCTATAGAAATACAACCGGCTTGTCCTTTGCTGCATAAAGGATTGGACCACTTGCTGCATTTATTCCTACTGTCTATTATTTACTCGTACTTTGTCTAGTTGCTTTATCGAAAACCCCTAAAAATCCGTTTGCTAAGTATTTGCAGAGAATTCCTGATCCATACCACTAGCCAGCACCTTCTGCTCCTCGTTGGGTTCGACACTCTTACTTATCGAAAATACTGCGATACACCCCCTATACTTGTGGGTCATTAGGTCTTCCAAAAGTAGCTCATGAACTTTACATCCCGGTCAGAAACAATCATCTTTGGTACTCCATGAAATCTCACGATGTCCCTGAAAAACAGGTTAGCAACATGCGACGCATCGTCGCTTTTGTGGCAAGCAATAAAATGAGCCATCTTAGAGAACCTATCCACTACCACAAATATAGAATCATGACCTCTTTGAGTTTTAGGTAGACCTAGCACAAAATCCATACTAATGTCTTCCCATGGAGTAGTCGGTGCAAATAGAGGTGTATACAAACCGTGAGGCTTCAGCTTAGATTTCGACTTGTGGCATGTAATACATTGGCTCACAAATCTATACACATCACGCCTCATCTTGGGCCAATAAAAGTGATTAGCAAGCATGAGCAACGTCTTCTCACGCCCAAAGTGACCCATCAAACCACCAACATGTGACTCCTGCACTAAGAACAAACGCAACGACGATTCTAGAATACATAGTTTGTTAGCTCGAAACAAATATCCATCATGTATATGATACTTATCCCATGTGTTTCTAAGAGCACACAACGATATGGTTCAGCAAAATCATGGTCAGTTGCATAAAGTGCACAAATAGCTTCTAATCCAGGAATTTTAACATCAAGATTGGTTAATAGCATGTTCTTCCTAGATAGAGCATCAGCAACAACGTTCTCTTTTCCCTTCTTATAGTTAATGATGTAAGGAAAAGACTCAATGAACTCAACCCATTTAGCTAATCTTCTATGCAAGTTTGATTGAGCTTTCAAGTATTTTAATGCTTCATGATCAGAATGTATGATGAATTCCTTTGGCC
Organism: Avena eriantha; assembly: GCA_910589775.1. Lineage (NCBI taxonomy): Eukaryota > Viridiplantae > Streptophyta > Magnoliopsida > Poales > Poaceae > Avena > Avena eriantha. The sequence goes on along the minus strand of OU342740.1, from coordinate 134,896,473 downwards.
ACAAATAATGTTGCCAAACCTCAAGTACTCTAACAAGTGCATACAATTCTTTATCATAGATAGAATAATTCAAACGAGCACCAGTCAATTTCTCAGAAAAATAAGCTATAGGCCGACCCTCTTGCATCAAAACGCCACCTATGCCTATACCACTAGCATCACATTCAACTTCAAATTGCTTCGAAAAATAAGGTAATGCAAGTAATGGTGCAGAAGCAAGCAAACGTTTTAATGTATCAAAGGCAATGTCTTGGGCCGCGCCCCATACAAAAGGAACACCTTTCTTTGTCAAATCATTTAATGGTGCAAGAATGGTGCTAAAATCTTTCACAAAGTGCCTATAGAAACCAGCGAGACCGTGGAAACTACGCACTTGACTAACATTCATTGGAGTAGGCCAATTCTGAATTGATTCAATTTTAGATTGATCTACCTCTACTCCATGCTTAGAAACAACAAATCCTAGGAATATGACCTTATCTTTTGCAAATGTACACTTCTCAAGATTAGCATACAGTTTATTATCACGTAACACTTGCAAAACTTGTCTAATATGAGTGCAATGTTCAGATTCGGTGTGGCTGTATATAAGTATATCATCAAAGTAAACAACCACAAAACGACCAATAAACTCTCTCAAAACATGATTCATCAAACGCATGAAAGTACTAGGTGCATTAGTAAGACCAAACAACATGACTAACCACTCATACAAACCAAATTTAGTTTTGAAAGGAGTTTTCTATTCATCCCCTTCTTTCATCCTAATTTGATGATAACCACTACGCAAGTCCATTTTAGAGAAAACAGGAGCACCACTCAGTTCATCTAGCATATCCTCTAATGGTGGAATAGGATGACGATATCGAATAGTGATGTTATTAATCACTCTACAATCAACACACATGCGCCATGTACCATCTTTCTTAGGAACTAAAATAACAGGAACAACACAAGGGCTAAGAGAGACACGAATGTACCCTTTATCCAGCAACACTTGTACTTGCTTCTGAATTTCCTTAGTTTCTTCGGGATTAGTCCTGTAAGGTGCACGGTTGGGAAGTGTGGCGCCAGGAATCAGGTCCACTTGATGTTCTATACCACGCAATGGAGGCAAACCTGCGGGTACGTCTTCTAGAAACACATCCCCAAAGTCTTGCAAAACAGAAGAGACACCAAGAGAAATAGGGGTCATGTCGTTAGAAACCAATACCTCGCCCTTATACATGAGCACAAGTGGCATTGTTGTAGGATCCTCACGAAACTCTCTCATATCCTCCTTGGTGGCTAGGATCAATAACCCAGGCACTCTCTCACTTTTCGTTATATCACTCAATTTAGGCTCAATTACACCAGGAATAGCTATTACACAGTCTCGTCGAGTGGTAGTGTCTTCCTTGAAGTTCACCTCTATCTTCTGGTGAGAATCATTCAAAATTTCTTGTGGTGTCATTGGCTGCATAGTAATCTTCTTTCCTTTGAATTCTAAGTGATATGTGTTGGCTCGGCCATTGTGTTGCACATGGCGATCATAGAGCCAAGGCCGACCCAATAGTAGGTGACAAACAGTCATAGGAACCACATCAAAATCAATAGAATCTTTTTATGGCCCTATTTGAAAATTCACACGTACCATATGATTTACCTTCATCTCACCATTGTTGCTCAACCATTGTATGTAGTATGGCTTGGGATGAGGTAAGTATGTCAAATTCAGTTTGGCACATAGTTCCTTACTTGCAAGATTTCTGCAGCTACCTCCATCAATAATGACCTTGCAAGCTTTGTTTGGTCCAACGAGAGCTTTTGTTTGGAACAAGTTGCAACGCTGGGATTCCTCAACCGGTTGCACACTAAGTACACGTGAAGATACGACAATAGTGGGTGCACGCTCAACATATGCATCAGCACCAACCTTGCCGTCATCAATATCATCATCAGAAGCTTCATCTCCACTTTCTACTTCACCTTGTTCATTAACAAACATAACCTTGCTGTTTGGACAATCTTTCTTGTAGTGACCTCTACCTCCACAAGTATGGCACACCACATAACGAGTACGTGCAGTAGACATGTTGGAACCCGAGCTAGCAGTAGGAGCGGCGGGTTTCAGAGCATTAGAACCAAACGAAGGTGTAATTGCTGGCTTGGCCGATGGTGTAAAGGGAGCAGTAGCTGGTGGCGCGGCTGTAGAAGGAGTAGACCTGGCTGAAAATCTGCTGGAGGACGGAAAACGAGCATGTGACTTCGCCTCTTCTGCCAACTGGGATTCGGCCTCTCTAGCATGATGCAACAACTCATTCATGGTCTCATACTTGTGATGACGAACAATGCTCTTGATCGGTAACTTCAAATTGTTCAGGAATCGCTGCATGGTCATCTCAATGGACTCACGAATTCTAGCACGCTGCATAAGCATCTCCATCTCCATGTAGTACTCATCAACGGTCATGCTGCCTTGCTTGAGTTGCGTCAATTTATCAAAAACTGATCGCAAGTAGTTGGTTGGTACGAAACGAGCTTTCATGATTTGCTTCATCTCGCGCCAATCCCTCACAGGAAGTTCATTGTCCTCCCTCCTATGTTGCACAAGAGCATCCCACCAACGTAAAGCATAACCATCAAATTTCGATGCTGCAAGCTTGACCTTCTTATCTTCTGGATGGTCAAATAAGCGCCAGAGTTCTCAATCTTCAACTCCCATGTGAGGTAGTCTTCAGGATCAATGGAACCATCAAACTTAGGAATTGAAAATTTTGGCTTGCCCAAACCATCATCAGTAGCTTGGTCGGGCACACGTTGACCACGCCCAAGATGGGAAACTCACGACCATGAGCAGGTGCATGGACAGGGGAATAGCACGTCCCCTGCCAACATGTGGAGCAGCATCAACAGCGCTACCCTGATCGAAATCATCAAAAGGCATCATCATGTTGAGGATCTTCCCTTCTATGTAAGGCGGCCGTCAAACCCTCAATGGCCTGTTGCAAAGCGGTGACATTGACATTGAGTGTAGCCACTTGCGTTTGGATAGTATCAACCGTCCCAACATGCTGATCCAATCTCATATTCATATCTTGGAGATTCTTGTCAATGGCATCTGTCGTGTTAGTAAACACACGTGTCAAGTGGGATTTCAAAGCCTCATATTCACGCCAATTGACGAGCTCCTCATCCTTATTTTTCTGCAACACAACATCATCATCACTAGTAGACATGATTAGTAGGTTAGTGCAAAAAATCAGAATTTGTATGGTGGAAACTCTCACAACTCACTCACAACTAATAAGAAAGGAGATCTTACCGTTCCAAAGTGAATAGAGATGCTCTACCAAACGAAATCAAAGACTGATGCACTTGATGTGATGAAGTAAATATCAAAGGTATAGAGAACGATCGCAGGGTATACAGGTTATGTAAAGGTGGAGCTATAGTTATGGTATCCTATCTACACCGCAAACAAGTCCTAGTGCTGATCGTACGAAAACCCAAGAAACACACACGGTGGAGATAAATGTGGCAAAGCAACTTATGAAAAGGAATATTGCAATGCACAAGAGAGACACTAGTAATAGCTCAAATAGAACAGGCACAAGATTGCTCAATCTACAAGTGCTATACACAACAAGGCCTCCAATATTGCACACTTATATATCTCGTTTTTTATATAATGATTCTCTTTTTTTTTGTGATTTTTCAACTATATTACTCAATGCAAACGAGTACAACAACGTATAACAGAACTGGGCTGGATAGTCCGGTTGATATGCGTCGGAGACTCCGGTTGGGCCGGATAGTCCGGTGTGTTTCAGCCGGATAGTCCGATTTTGCCTGTCGAAAATTTCTGCACTTCAAAAACCCTAATGAGCAGCCTGTCGGAGCAAAGCAACTAGTCTCGTGGGTACGTTCCTAGGCACGGATGTTGTAGATAGGCTGTGTCTATGGTATGCAAACAAAGGTACGCTATGTGGACTCGGACAAACGAGGAAAACTTGCGGAAACGGTAACAGTGGGACTAGCGGAAAACAAGATCAAACCCTAAACCTAGACACGAACAGAAACTAGACTGCTACGAGGAAAGACCTGCAGATCGGATCTACGAGAAGATACAATCAGCGAGTAAAACTTGAAACAGTGTAATCTAGTCTATGGCAAATCTTTTTGTAACCAACATGCTGATCCAATCTCATATTCATATCTTGGAGATTCTTGTCAATTGCATCTGCCGTGTTAGTAAACACACGTGTCAAGTGGGATTTCAAAGCCTCATATTCACGCCAATTGACGAGCTCCTCATCCTTCTTTTTCTGCAACACAACATCATCATCACTAGTAGACATGATTAGTAGGTTAGTGCAAAATCAGAATTTGTATGGTGGAAACTCTCACAACTCACTCACAACTAATAAGAAAGGAGATCTTACCGTTCCAAAGTGAATAGAGATGCTCTACCAAACGAAATCAAAGACTAATGCACTTAATGTGATGAAGTGAATATCAGAGGTATAGAGAATGATACAGGTTATGTAAAGGTGGAGCTATAGGTATGGTATCCTATCTACACCGCAAACAAGTCCTAGTGTTGATCGTACGAAAACCCAAGAAACACACACGGTGGAGATAAATGTGGCTAAGCAACTTATGAAAAGGAATATTGCAATGCACAAGAGAGACGCTAGTAATAGCTCAAATAGAATAGGCACAAGATTGCTCAATCTACAAGTGCTATACACAACAAGGCCTCCAATATTGCACACTTATATATCTCGTTTTTTATATACTGATTCTCTTTTTTTGTGATTTTTCAACTATATTACTCAATGCAAACGAGTACAACAACGTATAACAGAACTGGGCCGGATATTCCGGTTGATATGCGCCGGAGACTCCGGTTGGGCCGGATAGTCCGATTTTGCCTGTCGAAAATTTCTACACTTCAAAAACCCTAGTAAGCAGCCTGTTGGAGCAAAGCAACTAGTCTCGTGGGTACGTTCCTAGGCACGGATGCTGTAGATCGGCTGTGCCTATGGTATGCAAACAAAGGTACGCTATGTGGACTCGGACAAACGAGGAAAACTTGCGGAAACGGTAACGGTGGGACCAGTGGAAAACAAGATCAAACCCTAAACCTAGACACAAACGGAAACTAGACTCCTACGAGGAAAGACCTGCAGATCGGATCTACGAGAAGATACAATCAGCGACTAAAACTTGAAAACGATGTAATCTAGTATATGACAAATCTTTTTGTAAGGCTTTTTCTATATAGGACAAAAAACACTCTCTAATCTATGGATGGATTTGTGTATGCTTACCGAGGCAACACTGGAAATCTGATACCAAGATGATATGGGGTGGCCCGATCTTCTCACTAAGCGGATGGCGGTGATGATGGTGGATGATAGATAACTAGCCTGTAGCTATGAACTCTCCCTCTCGATCCCTAATGCCAATGCAACAGCTCTCCAACCTTGTAGGATATTCACAACACCACGCTCTTGCGCACGCAACCGTGACCACGAACGGCAGTATGCAATCTACTAATTCCCAATGGAACAACAGATCACACTCAATTATAGTTGGTAGATTCGAACACAGGGTAATTCAAGAGGTTCTATGAAAGAAACAATTCCAAAATATTTTAACGTGGTCTAAACCCTAACTAGGGGTCGTCCCATAGCTTATAAGGGCGGATGGGGCGGCCAAAAACCAAAACTAAACACAAACAACTCAAACTGATACAAACCGACTCGGACCAGATTCGGTCGGCGGACGGACACTCCGGTCGAAATTAGCCGGACAGTTCGGTCAGGCCAGACACTCTGGGTGAAGTGTGCCGGACAGTCCGGTCTGGCTGGAAACTTTGAAGTTTCCAGGTGGTGTCTGGGTAGTATCCGAACTAGCAGACAAAATGTCCACGCCAGTTTACCTCTCAACTAGGTCGGACAGTCCAGGTGAAACTGGCCGGACACTCCGGTCCTGGCAGATCTTTTTGCCTCCGTCTTGATGATCTTCTCTTGCGCCTTCCTCCCGCTCCTCCCTTGCGCATCCTTGGGTGATCATCATGTTGGGATTCTCTTGTAGCCCTTCTCCTGCTCGCGCCATGCTTGTTTCTCCACCGAACCTGATCATACATAAATGCATAGACTTAGGCAGTATAAAGTTCTCATCAATCAAAATACCAGATTCATTTAGGAGCAAATTCACCTGTTGTTCTAGTAGCTTAGCACGAGCTCTTGTAATAGGTCCAATTCTAATCTCATTGGACTGATCCTATCTTGCGACAGTTGTAGCATCTTCAGTAGTCATTGGGGTAGGTGTAATTGTAGGGATGTCCTCATCAGCCTAGGCGTACGACCTCCACCGTTATCAATGCAGCGTGCCGTGAAGAATCCATGAGGAGGAGGAACGCTGTCGGGAACGTCGGCATCGATTCCGACACGGAGGAGGCTGGCGGAGACGCGGACAATGTCGTCAATGATGAAGACTGTGGGAGCGTCATAGTCAATTAGGGCCACTTAAGCATAAATTAAATGGGAAAACTTGCTGCAAGACACCGTTATTTTCTGTCATTTCCTACAACACACCGTCCGATTGTGTCTTTGCCAGGTACCATTACAATTGAGCGGTGTGTTTTAGCAAACACCAGAAAATAACGGTGTCTTGTAGCAAATTTTCCCAAATTAAATCTATGTACGGTATCTTAATGCGCTCTTTGGATCTAGGTCACCTGAGTCATGGTCGATTTTCGTCATAATCTATATATGTTGGCCATGTTTTAGTTGTCTTTTTCTTTGAAACTAGTCGATCGAAACTCATCCGATCCTAAAAATAAAGTTCGCGCGTTCCCTGGCATATCTAATGGGACAATACGCTGACTCTGCTCCTAGCACTTGATGGCACAACCGTAATTTGGAGTGCGCCTGAGGAGAAGGGGTCGAGCGTGTTGTAATAGTGTACTACTCCTGTCCAGATATAACTGACTTAGTTTTTTTTAGATATTTCATAAATGTTTCTATACCCAAAACATGTCTAGATACATGTTTTAGGTTTCTTTGTCTTTCAAACTAATCAAAAGTCGTCAAATTCTAAACAAACAAAGTCATTGCGTTCACACCTGATGGGACAATACGCTGACTCTACTACTTGATGGCACAACCATAATTCTGGAGTGCGCCAGAGGAGATGGGAATGCAAGGGAGATGGGAACTAGTAGCCGCGTGCAAACGTAGGTAAAAAATTAATGTAATAATATTTAAAAATAATGTAATCTGGTCCACATGACCCCATCACAGACACGTTGCACGCGCCAGATATAAATAAAGACGACACGGCTAGTTTAGTTTCAATGATACAATTCAACATAGGACGTTATTGTGCCCGCATCTTTCTGCTCTTCTTATTAGTCTGCTAGCCCATGCTGCATTAAGCATCAGTTGATGAGGATAAAAAAATGATAAAATGGAAAATAAAACAATTTTTAGGCTTACCTTTCATCCGGAGAATCGTACAAAGATGAAATTGGCAGGGATTTATTATTTCTCCTACAGTTAGCCGAAAGATCCTCAAGAACATCCTCAATCACCCCTGCAACTTCTTCATATTCTAATACACCTCCATTATTTGCTCTTTCCTCCCCGTTCCGCTTACCCTTTTGTTTATTTTCACACCTTTTTCTTGCCAGCACCTCCACTTCTTCATAAATTGGCTGCTTACGTATGTTTTCCTCCAAGTGCTCATCACCATCTTCGTGCTGCTCTTCCGCCAGTTCTGGCTGAGAAGCCTCATTTTCTGCCACCAGGGTGTGAACAGGGACAACAACATGTGTAACTAGGTTTTTGCACAACCTCTTGATATGGCCGAATCCGCCACAACGTCCGCATTTCCTTTTCCTAGCACCAAGCCTTGTACCTTTATCGGTGCAGGCTATGATCCTTAGCTTTCTAGGCCTCCCAGGTGGCCTCCTAAGAACTGGTGGTTGAAGTTTGAACCCTGGATCGACAATCTCCCAATCATTTTCATCGACCATAGGTGGTACGTTTTCTGCATAAGTTGCAGCAAACTTGTCCACAGAGAAATAGTTGTCGACATAGTTCTCTATTTCAGCTCCATTACCTCTAAGCTTTAAGATGAAGTAAATTGCATGGTGACATGGCAGACCAGTAATCTGCCACTGCCTGCATGAACAAGTCTTGTTTCCAATGTCTACAGTGTACCTCCGTTCACTTCCACGCTTGTATTCTGCATAAACCTCAGCCAATGTTCTGGAACTTCTAACCACCCTCATCGTTATCGTTCTCATTGTCCTGGTTCTTGCATTCAGTAACATAACCACCTTTGGAACTATTTTTTGGCCTAAAAAATTTCTTGCACAAATTCTTTGCCTTAAATCTATCTTCACCATTATGCATTGTCTTATTGCATCCAACAAAATAACAATTCCAAGTGTCTTCATGCCTAAAATCTTATCATTGAAACTCTCTGCCAAATTATTGCATACAAAATCCACCTTGCTTAACTCATCAAACTTGCTTCTGGCCCATAGCTTGGTGTGATGTTCCTCAAGGTATTTTTTCACCTTTGGAACTACATACATGTTCTGCAAGTAAGTACCATGGGTGCAAGTATGTATGTGTATAATGATCGCCACAAGTCCACTTCAAAGATCTTTCCTTCGAACTTCTTCGTGAAGTTAGTAGCGAGGTGCCGCATGCATTCCCTATGCTCAACCCCAGGAAACACAGCATCAACAGCATTCTCAAGACCCTCGGATGCACCGGTGTGTATCACCAAGCCTTCAGGGTGACCAATTACTTCCCGTAGTCTCTGCATGAACCATGTCCAGCTTTCATTTGATTCACCCTCAAGAACAGCATAAGCTACGGGTAGAAGCCAATTATGTGCGTCCAAAGCACAAGCAGAAGCAACATGTCCCCTGAACTTCCCTGTTAAGGAAGTTGCGCCTATTGCCAAGTATGGCCTACTGCCGTCTAGGAACCCTTCCAGCATGCCTTCAGGCAGACAAAACATCTCCTGAAGCATATCTTCTCTGCCTGCTTATACCTGACCCCCCTCGAGACCTTTTCTCTCCCTTTCACAACCTCGTAATCGATGTCAACAACACTACTAGGTGATTTTTTCTCTACGTGAGCTTTGAAACTATACAACATATGAAAACTGTCATTCCACTTGCCTTGAATGAAGTATAGAGCCATCTCCTTCCCATCAAAGACTCGGTGAAGGAATCAGAACGTTAAACTTTTTGCTAATCTTTGCTCTGAGTTCAGCTGGTCTAATGTTATGATCCTGCCTCACCCAGTCAAGTACAGTAGCCGCAATCCACTTGGTAGTCACCGGTCTAATTTTACTATTAAAGAGGTATTAGGGCAGTTGTGTTCCTTAGTGTTTCCTTTGATCTACATTCGACAAGAATCCAAATAATTCAGAGCTAGTTATCAGCAGAATAAATATGAGAAAGACTGAAACTAAATGTAGCTATTGTAACCTGAAATGGGTGTCCACCCCGCATTGGAGATGCATGTAATCTCCATTTACACACATTACTTTCCCTACAGTGCACCCTAAATCTCTTTTGGTCGCTCTTTTCAATGATAAATTCGAACCCAACTCTGATTGCATAGGTTGCAACTACATATTTGCAGTCCTCCACATTATCAAAGACTGTCCCCTCATCAATTGTAGGATTGTCCCTGTCAAAGTGTATCACTGGCCTGTCCATGTTTTCATCGTCGTATCTACATCCCATTTCCACATCTTCACATTCCTCTTCCTCATCAGTCCCATAGTCAGGCTCAAAGTTCGAATCAACCAAATATTTCCTACTCTCCATCCTATCATGGTCAGCAGCCACGTCTAGATATACTTTCTCATCATCATCCGCACCGCCACACGTTTCAGTGCCTTCATGCTCGCTTGACAAAGCATCATGCTCAAGGACAAGCTGTACAGACGTCCTGCGGTTACCAACCCATATCCTTGGCATCACCACGGGACTATAAACGCTAATTGGGGTATGCAGATAAGGAATCATAGTTCTTACCTTTCAATGTGGAAGCACGACACCTTCTCCGGGCTCCATACCTCCAAAGCTCTGCACCCCGCTACCTCTCCCCCCTTTCCATTGTCCTCTGTGCTCTCCAGACTTGAAGGAGATTCTATGCTCTCCAGCCACGCAGGACCCATATCCGTGCTCTCAAGCCTCGCAGGATCCATCTCCGAGCGGGATCCGGATCACCAGCGTCATTGGGCTCCTAACCTAACGGCCGACTCTCGGTTTTCGTTTCCCGACACGCTTGGGCGGTGGGCGGCGGCAAGGAGACATGGCAGGGAGGGGGGGAGGGGATGGCAGGGAGGGTACGGCGGGAGGACGACGGCCCAAGGGGACGACGAGAGCGGTGCACGACTGAGTGGAGTGGCGACGACAGGAGCAGAGGAGAGGAGAGGAGCGGAGCGGAGCTGGTTGCGACAAAGCATGAAAAATTGCACAATAATGTGTTGGTGGGCGGCACCAGCCTTCAAACCTAGGACGCGCGCCGTCGTAGGTGGGGGAGGCGGGCCCGCCTGTCAAAAAACATGCCACCTGTCAGCGCACTATACACGGGGAGCACTTCACGGAATTTTTAGCAGGTCCCACATGTCAGTCTGTTTGATCAAGACTTGCATGCAGTGCATGGCTGGTCCACGCGCTAGATCCAGAAAAAAGCCCGTTGATCCAAACTTGAATTGGTAGTTCCACTTCTTCTCCCCCGTCTCCTCGCAGTGGCAGTTCCGCTTTGTCTCCCTCGTATGTTATCCTCTTCTTCTTCTCCTTGCAGTGGTAGTTCTTCTTTCTTCCTCGATCAAAACATTCCCGCACTTAAGCCATGGCCAGTATCCGGATGAAGAGGAACTGGGCCGATCTCCCGGCCGACCCACTTCGCAAGATCGCCGACTATTTGCTGGAGAAAGAGGAGTACGTCGACACCTATGCTGCTTGTCGGGAAGTCTGCACCGATTGGCGCCGCACTTTAAATGTGCCCGAATTCCATCTCAAAAACTGGATCATGATAGATAACACACTTCCAGATGTTGGCGACTTCACCTTCCTCAACCTCACCACTGGTTGTTCCTTCAGGACAAATCTATTGGAGGTCCATCGCAGGTTCACATCCACATCCGATATTTATTGGTATTTTCCATTGTGAACATCTTAGTGCTAACTGATGCCCTCTTCTTCCTAAAGATTCTACTTCGTCGGTGTTTCTCGTGGCATCATCGTGCTTGCTTAGAGGGTGGAGCCATACCAGATTTGGCTTCTGAACCCAATCACTCACAAGTCTAACATTGAGTTTCAAGCACACATACCATCTAATCTTCTGCAATCTCTCGTCGTGACGAAGTCCCTGACGATGGTGTTCGTTTTGTACTGATTATCCAGATCATATTGCATGGGCTGATGAGAGCACCCCAACGGGGCAAATCAATGGATCATTTGGAGAAGGATTGTATGCGCCACCTCCTAATAGGCTTCTGGTCTGCATGACGACATTCCGAGGGGAAGTATATGCATTACTTGAGAATGGAGACATCTTGTCGACCAACATCCAATTAGAGCAGCGCGTGAGCACTGTCACGATGGCCAAAATAATTTCGGCCCTAGTCTTTGAACAGGTACGCGGAACATACAAATTTTACCTTGTGGGGTCAGATCGTGATCTGCTTCTTGTGTTGAACGGGGATTTCGCCAAAGGGCAACCGGTGTTGTACCGGGTGGACACGGAGAACCGCTCTCTCGAGGTCGTCGGTGACATTGGAAGTCGTGCCCTCTCTGTTGGTCACAATCGGTCTATCTCCATTGACACCAGGTTACACCCCACTCTCAAACCCGGTTGGATATACTACAGGAATTTTATCAGACTGTACGATCATGAGGTTCAAGCCTGGGAAGAGGAACCAACAATGGTAATGTATGTCTTAAGTCTAGAACATACACCGAGGCCTTACCCTCTGTACGAGATACTGGCAGCACACTGCAGACGGAGAGAGTTCTCTAAACATGTGTTGCAGCACGCGGGAGCCGACGACGGCGAAATATATAGGGGAGAATGAATCATATATTCATCCTAGGTTATTTGCTAGCATTTTCAGGTCTATTTTTCGAAGTAGAAATTTGTACTATATTTATATTATTTCACTGATCATAATGCGTATTACCGTTCAGACAAAATTGTAATGTATTTAAATTTCGTACTTCCAGAATTCAAAGTATTTATTTTTAGTTGCTTTCTTTTAGAATTCTCTGTGTTCGACACGGGCATCAGCTCAGTGCCAGAATTCAGGTCCCACATGGAAAATTGCACAATAATGTGTTGGTGGGCGGCACCACCCCTCGAACCTGGGATGCGCGCCGCCGACGGTGGAGGGGGCGGCCCCGCTAGTCTGAAAACATGCCACGTCGGCATCCCCTGTTTCTGATGCCCTTTTAAAAAATAAAACACGCCACGTCATTATCCCTGTTTCTGGTGGTGTTGCTACACTCGACGGTACATGGTGGCATATAAATAATATTGTATAAACATAAGGGCACAGTCATCAACATTTCTAAAATGAAACCCGGTCCCATCTCCTACCTGTCCTGGTACATTGCCTGATGAGGTGGATAGCCACGATCGATCTTTTTAATATGTTCGCACTCTTATGCTGAGAAGGGAAATAAAGATTGAGTTGTTAATGCAACGAGTGTTGAATTATTACCCTCTAAGGAAATGGGAAATGGTTATTTTCACGCGTGCCCGTAGTCCAAACCTACTGTCAGTCTTTCACTCCCCTTCTCTGACTAACCACAGTTCACCTTGCGCAGCTCCTCCGTGCCGCACCAACTAGGGTAACATAGCCCCGCGTAAGCTGCCTCCGTGACAGCCGCCGAAACTGGGGTATTTAGCCCCTCTAAGGCAGGCCATGAATCTCTACTTCAAGGGCAGTCTTGAAGGAAATATGCCCTAGAGGCAATCATAGAGATGATTGTATTTCATGTGTATCCATGAGTTATTATAATGTTCCTTGAATATCCATATACCAGGCAACTTGTATTGATTGGCAATTATGTGAATTGTTTGTGAAACTCTTTACTTGTATGGTTATCTAATAATTGTCCCTAGTCGGAGTTCATGCGAGGACACACGTGAATATTAGACTAGCACATCGATTGGTTAATGACTATGTTTCGCAAGTCATTGACATGGAGATGTCAAACCAATGATGTGGACACATGTTATGAACATGGGGTTGGACTGACCCAACATGAGACTAGCAATAATACTTGCAGCTCTCTCTACACATCGTGTACGTTTTGTCCTTAGACCTGAGATTGTCGCATGTACTTGAGATGTGGATCGACCTACTTTGGGGCTATCAAACACTACTCCGTAACTAGGTAGTTATAAAGGTAGCTTTCGGGTTTGTCCTGATACATGCTGCAAGGCATCGGTCAATCAAGATGGGATTTGCCCCTCTCTACTTGAGAGAGATATCTCTGGGCCCCTCGAGTGATCGGATCCAGAAATGCATGGCCGTGCTACATATGGTTAAGAGTTAACCTAGTAAAGGGATTCTGAATCACAGTATCGAGAAAGAGAGGTCAGCTTAGAGCTAGACCAAATATCGTGAGGCAAAGGGAAAGACATGTACTCAACCTTGTGATGGTTCGTCCGAATGATCTTTATATGCGTTTAGGAGTTGGCACGTCTTGCTAGAGGCCGCTACCAACTATTGACGGAGTAAGTGTACTCGCGTCATGTCTATACGTGTATGAACCTATAGGGTCACACACTTTAGGGGCTGGAAGCCTAATGAGGATTGGATCCGAATTAGACCAGGCTTAGGCTGCTAATGGGCTGCTAATGTAGAAGCCCACCAGGGATGCCTATATAAGAGGGAGTAAGGCGAGCTGAAAAGGTGAGAGCATTCCACCCAGCCGCCACTCCTCTTCCGCCTGTGTTGCACGCGCAGACCTAGCAGTCTGGCGTGTGACGACTTCCACTCCGGACGTGTGGATACCTCGGAGGTGCTGCATCTGTAGCACTTGGACGAGCCGCGCAAAGGGGAGCTGCTCGTGGGACGAGGACGAGGAGGAGACGTAGAACATCTACACTGCCGCAACGTGCTTCATCGAGTTCCGCACCTGCGCGTCTAGCGGTAATCCCGTGATCTATGACAATAGTATTCCTGGTTGACGCGGTAGAAATTTTTGATTTTACGCTAGTGTAGCCTACCCGTTACCCTTCAGTGGTATCAGAGCCGATGCTATTCAGTCATAGGTTCGGGAAGTTTGCATATGGTGATATGTAGATTGATATGATCGTTTGTATGGCGGTGTTTCTGGATTGATCTATGATCTTAATTTCCGTGATCGTGATTCTAAGGTCGTCGAACGACTTACCCCTACCGGTCGGTTTCCGCCATCGGGGTAGACAGTGACACATAAATCCTTCTGAATCACGCGAAGATCAATATGATTGATCGAATCGGGAATTAGATCTGAATCGACGTACCGTGATCAAAGGAGTTTGGTCAAATCGGAACTATGGTCGGTTTATGGTAAATTGGATTTGCCGATCAAAATCCTTAAAGGTACCGCGAGGGGCGCTGCCCCTTCGAACCCCGCAGGGGGAGACCCCCTAGACCCCCCTTAGTCGTAGCCCCCTTTTTGTATCTCGTTAAGGTTCATAGGTGGTACGATTTCACATGATCCGGTAGAATGCGATTCTATGCACAACTTGTTTTTGCAGGATTTATGTGATCAGTATGGCCCAAAAAAATGTATGTGATGCATGTATGTATTTTTTCATGACCTGCGTGTCGTGAGTTGGGCAACACGGCTGGAGCCATATGTGTTGTCAATTATTGTAATGGCCTGCGTGCCAACTTGTGATGATCCCAATACCATGTAATTTTGATTACTAGATGTTAGGAGTAATAGCTTGTATTAGTTCTTGGAGAACTCATCACTTGGAGGATGGCTCGCATAGAGCATGAAGATGGAGATCATCATGGTGGACAGGTTCTATGGCGATGGAGATCACCATGAGAAAATGGGCCATACTGTATCACATCTATGTGAATGCTATTCTTATACGTTTTACTACTATGCATGCTTAGATGATAGAAGTAGAACGATCCCTCAGAAAGTTTAAGTTAAACCATGCCCTCCCAACCAAACCTTGCACCATCCTATGCCCTGTACAATCGTTGGTGGGTCTATGAAATTAGGGTGCCACGGTTTTCCTTGGCTGGATGGGTTTGTATCGGATACCTACACGCATAAGGGTTGGTGAGCTTAACAAGGTCATCTTAACAGTTAAGGACCTTGGGGCATAAAGGTTGGGCGCCTAGGTTTGACATAGAGATGTCACCCAACAACAAGAGTCATATGTGATATGATTAGCAAAGGTTGCTTACCGATTTACCTTGTCTTCTAGCAGTGATGCTAAAGCTCACTAGTCGACTTGTTAATTGTGGATCTTGAATCACTTAGTATCAATAGAGGGATGTTGATTTAAGTGGGAGTATATGCTATTAAATTGTTTAATATGTTTTACTCTTTCATGGTTACATGGCTTAGTATTTTGCATATTTTTTGTTGTAGATCAATGGCACCGAACAATTCATCACCTTTTGCTTTGCGTTCGATTCTTGAAAAGGATAAACTAAATGGAACAAACTATTCGGACTGGGTCCGTAACCTGAGAATTGTTCTCAGGGCTGAGAAAAAGGAAACTGTTCTGGATACCCCAATCCCGGATGAACCTGCTGATAATGCAACTGCTACCCTTAAGAATGCCTACAAGAAAGCATGTGATGAATCTCTTGAGGTCAGTTGTCTTATGCTTGCATGCATGGAACCTGATCTTCAAAAACAGTTTGAGGATCAGGAAGCGTACGATATGATCGTTGCGCTTAAGGACATGTTCCAGACTCAGGCTAGGACTGAGAGGTACAATGTCGCTAAGTCCTTTGTGGAATGCAAGCTGGCAGAGGGAGCAGCTGTAGGCCCCCATGTGATCAAAATGGTTGGTTACAGTCAGACTTTGGAAAAGCTTGGTTTTCCATTAGGCCAAGAGTTGGCCACTGACTTCATTTTGGCATCTCTTCCATCTAGCTATGGGCATTTCATTTCGAACTACCATATGCATGGGGTGGAGAGGGGCCTTAATGAATTATGTGGGATGCTAAAAACAGCAGAATGTGACATTAAGAAGTGTGCAGGGCATAGCCATGTGATGGCTGTGCAGAACAAGCCTAGCTTCAAGAAAAAGGGCACTTCTTGGCAGAAGAAGAAGGGCAAGGCTAAGGATACGATCCCTAAGCCAAACCCTGCACCCAAGCAAAAGGCTGGTCCTGCAGGAGACACTGAGTGTTTCTTTTGTCACGAATATGGCCACTGGAAGAGAAACTGCAGCAAGTACCAGGCTTCTTTGAAGAAAAGTGGAAGTAAGAGTACTTCCCACTCAGGTACGCTTGTTGTAAATGTTGTGGACATTTTTCTCGCAGATTCTTATGTTAACTCTTGGGTATTTGATACCGGATCGGTTGCTCATATTTGCAATTCGATGCAGGGGCTAATAAGGACTAGAGAAGTGCAAAAAGGCGAAGTGGATTTTCGCGTCGGAAATAAAGCAAGGGTTGCTGCATTGTTCGTCGGCGTCATGCAACTTCACCTTCCGTCAGGATGTATCATGGAGTTGAATAATTGTTATTACATTCCTAGTATGGGTCGAAACATTTTATCACCTTCATGTTTGATGAGGGATGGTTATTCATTCGTGAGTACAAACAATGGTTGTGTAATCTCTAAGAATGCTATGTTTGTGGCTGATGCTCCCATTGTGAATGGGTTATTTATTTTAAATCTTGATAATGCATGTGTTTACAATGTTAGTGCTAAAAGGCTTCGGCCAAATGATTTGAGTCCTACCTATCTATGGCATTGTCGTTTGGGGCATATAAGTGAAAAGCGCATGAAGAAGCTCCATGGTGATGGTCTTCTAACTTCGTTTGATTTTGAATCATACGAGACATGTCAAGCTTGTTTACTTGGAAAGATGACCAAGACGCCTTTTACGGGGTTTCCCGAGAGAGCGACAGACTTGTTGGAACTCATACATACTGATGTATGTGGACCAATGAGCACGACAGCCAGAGGAGGATATCACTACTTCATTACTTTCACTGATGATTTCAGTAGATATGGCTATGTCTACTTGATGAAGCATAAGTCTGAAACTTTTGAAAAGTTCAAAGAGTTTCAAAATGAGGTAGAGAATCAACGTGGCAAGAAAATAAAGGCCTTGCGATCTGATCGCGGAGGCGAATATTTGAGTCACGAGTTTAGCAATCATCTTAAGAGTTGCGGAATTGTTCCACAGCTCACGCCGCCCGGAACGCCTCAAAGAAACGGGGTCTCTGAACGGCGTAATCGAACTTTGTTGGACATGGTTCGATCGATGATGAGCCAGTCGGATTTACCATTATCATTTTGGGGTTACGCGCTAGAAACAGCAGCTTTCACACTAAATAGGGTACCATCTAAATCCGTAGTTAAGACACCATATGAGATGTGGACTGGAAAGAATCCCAGTTTGTCTTTTCTGAAGATTTGGGGTTGTGATGCATTTGTCAAGCGACTTCAGTCGGACAAGCTAACACCCAAATCGGATAAGTGCATTTTTGTGGGATACCCAAGGGAAACCTTAGGGTATTACTTCTACAACCGAGAAGAGGGCAAAGTGTTTGTCGCTCGTAGCGGTGTTTTCCTAGAGAAAGAGTTTCTCACAAAGGGAACGAGTGGAAGGTCGGTGCGACTTGAAGAAGTTCAAGATGAGCCAGTCGGGGATGCTTCTACGAGTGATGCTATTGTAGCAGAACAAGTTGAGGAACCCATGGCAATAGAAGCACCACAACCACGAAGGTCGGCGAGGCTCCGCGAAGCGCGAGAGTTATTATTGTTAGACAATGATGAGCCTGCGACCTATGCAGAAGCGATGGTGGACCCAGACTCTGAGAAATGGCTGATTGCCATGAGATCCGAGATAGAGTCCATGGGAGACAATCAAGTTTGGAACTTGGTTGACCTGCCTGATGGTTTTAAAGCCATCGAGTGCAAGTGGATCTATAAGAAGAAGATTGATATGGATGGAAATGTTCACATCCATAAAGCTCGACTTGTTGCAAAAGGTTTTCGACAAGTTCAAGGAGTTGACTACGACGAGACTTTCTCGCCCGTAGCGATGCTTAAATCTATACGGATCATTCTAGCCATTGCTGCACATTTCGATTATGAGATATGGCAGATGGACGTCAAGACGGCTTTCTTAAATGGAATCCTTTCTGAGGACGTGTATATGATGCAGCCCGAAGGTTTTGTCGATCCAAACAATGCTAGAAAGGTATGCAAACTTCAAAAGTCTATTTATGGGCTGAAGCAAGCATCTCGGAGTTGGAACATTCGATTTGATGAAGTTGTAAAGGAGTTTGGCTTCACCAAAAACGAACAAGAACCTTGTGTGTATAAGAAAGAAAATGGGAAATCACTTGTGTTTTTAATCTTATATGTGGATGACATATTATTGATTGGAAATGACATTCCTATGCTCGAGTCTGTTAAGACCTCATTGAAAAATAGTTTTTCTATGAAGGACTTGGGAGAAGCGGCATATATTCTGGGTATCAAGATCTATAGAGATAGATCAAGGAGGCTAATTGGATTAAGCCAGAGTACGTACATTGACAAAGTGTTGAAACGGTTCAGCATGGAAGAGGCTAAGAAGGGGTTCTTGCCCATGTCTCACGGCATTAAACTCAGCAAGACTCAGTGTCCTTCGACCACTGATGAGCGAGAACGCATGAGTAGGGTTCCATATGCTTCGGCTATTGGATCCATCATGTATGCAATGACATGTACTCGCCCAGATGTTTCCTATGCTCTAAGTGTTACGAGCAGATACCAGGCTGATCCAGGTGAGATTCACTGGACAGCGGTAAAGAATATCCTTAAGTACTTGAGAAGGACTAAGGATATGTTCCTAGTTTATGGAGGTGAGGTTGAACTCAGTGTAAAGGGTTACACAGATGCGAGTTACCTTAATGACTCAGACGACTCGAAATCGCAATCAGGTTATGTGTTTGTCATGAATGGTGGTGCTGTGAGCTGGAAAAGTTCCAAGCAAGATACAGTGGCCTCCTCTTCAACAGAAGCTGAATATATTGCTGCCTCGGAGGCTGCAAAGGAAGCTGTTTGGATTAGGAATTTCCTGATCGCTCTTGGTGTGGTTCAGGGCTCGTCCAATCCCTTGGACGTTTATTGTGACAACAATGGTGCTATTGCACAAGCCAAAGAACCTAGACAGCACCAGAAGAACAAACATATTCGCATGCGCTACCATCTGATTCGTGAGTTCATTGATGAAGGTAGTGTCATGTTATGCAAAATACATACGGACTCAAATGTTGCTGATCCCTTGACTAAGCCACTCCCGCAGCCTGCGCATGAAGCGCACACAAGAGCAATAGGTATTAGATACTCTCTAGATTGACTCTAGTGCAAGTGGGAGACTGAAGGAAATATGCCCTAGAGGCAATCATAGAGATGATTGTATTTCATGTGTATCCATGAGTTATTATAATGTTCCTTGAATATCCATATACCAGGCAACTTGTATTGATTGGCAATTATGTGAATTGTTTGTGAAACTCTTTACTTGTATGGTTATCTAATAATTGTCCCTAGTCGGAGTTCATGCGAGGACACACGTGAATATTAGACTAGCACATCGATTGGTTAATGACTATGTTTCGCAAGTCATTGACATGGAGATGTCAAACCAATGATGTGGACACATGTTATGAACATGGGGTTGGACTGACCCAACATGAGACTAGCAATAATACTTGCAGCTCTCTCTACACATCGTGTACGTTTTGTCCTTAGACCTGAGATTGTCGCATGTACTTGAGATGTGGATCGACCTACTTTGGGGCTATCAAACACTACTCCGTAACTAGGTAGTTATAAAGGTAGCTTTCGGGTTTGTCCTGATACATGCTGCAAGGCATCGGTCAATCAAGATGGGATTTGCCCCTCTCTACTTGAGAGAGATATCTCTGGGCCCCTCGAGTGATCGGATCCAGAAATGCATGGCCGTGCTACATATGGTTAAGAGTTAACCTAGTAAAGGGATTCTGAATCACAGTATCGAGAAAGAGAGGTCAGCTTAGAGCTAGACCAAATATCGTGAGGCAAAGGGAAAGACATGTACTCAACCTTGTGATGGTTCGTCCGAATGATCTTTATATGCGTTTAGGAGTTGGCACGTCTTGCTAGAGGCCGCTACCAACTATTGACGGAGTAAGTGTACTCGCGTCATGTCTATACGTGTATGAACCTATAGGGTCACACACTTTAGGGGCTGGAAGCCTAATGAGGATTGGATCCGAATTAGACCAGGCTTAGGCTGCTAATGGGCTGCTAATGTAGAAGCCCACCAGGGATGCCTATATAAGAGGGAGTAAGGCGAGCTGAAAAGGTGAGAGCATTCCACCCAGCCGCCACTCCTCTTCCGCCTGTGTTGCACGCGCAGACCTAGCAGTCTGGCGTGTGACGACTTCCACTCCGGACGTGTGGATACCTCGGAGGTGCTGCATCTGTAGCACTTGGACGAGCCGCGCAAAGGGGAGCTGCTCGTGGGACGAGGACGAGGAGGAGACGTAGAACATCTACACTGCCGCAACGTGCTTCATCGAGTTCCGCACCTGCGCGTCTAGCGGTAATCCCGTGATCTATGACAATAGTATTCCTGGTTGACGCGGTAGAAATTTTTGATTTTACGCTAGTGTAGCCTACCCGTTACCCTTCAAGTCTCCCATTGCCCTGCAAGGCGGATGATTTCCCCGAATGTGCCGAATCGGCCGCGGCGGCGACTGCGCCGTCGTCGGCGCCAGATGCGGCAAGCAGGGCCAAGAGAGCGATGTGGAGAAATCGCGCGGCGGCATTACGCATGCTCTAGGCAATGGGAACAAGGTACGTATCAAATCGTTCATGAGAGCATGCCGCCGCCGAGGGTACACACCCTCGAATAGGGCAGCGCCAAGGTCTAGGAACTCTCGCGTCCATGCTTCGGCGCAGACTACCTTACCTTAGTGGGGTAGGCTGGGAGCACGCCGTCTGCGGCAAAGACGCTCCATCCTACGCACCGTCGAAGGCCGTACCGTGGCGGCGACCAAGCATCTACACTCAGCATGCTGGATTGTTCGACAGCAGGAGCCGGCGGCGGGCATCAGCTCAGCCCTGGAATTCAGGTTCGAGTTCACACGGACCTACGATCCCGAGAAGGAGATGTCGAATTTTAGTTTCAAAGAAATCATTGCGGCACCACGGATGGTCCAACTGAACCGGGACTGGCGCACACAAATCGCTCGTGCATGAACGATGCAGATTTCTTGTAGTTTGGCGGGAAGGCAATAGATCAGTTTGGGTTAAATGATCAAAGAACTTATGTTCACTCAAGGCAATTGGCCAGCCAACTTTTCTGGTGGAGATCTGTAGTTTCTTCAGTGTAGAATAGTTAAGTTTAGACTGAAGAATGGCTTTTGTAGATGAAATACTGACGAATTGTTCTATAAACTAGTAGGAAGTTTAGCCTACTTTTGTGCATGTATAAGACCCTTTTGTATGGAAGTACTACTGTTGTAAGCAAATACTATCAAGTACCTATTTCCTTCAATTACTAGTCGTGGTTCAATCCAGTTAACTGGCATCTTTTTATCTGAGACTGTAGATTTTGCGTCTTTTGTCTATGCTGTAAACCATTTTTTCCTTTGTCTTGTGTTGCCTGCAAAATGGTCCTGCAGTTCAACGTGTTACAAATGTAGCTACCTTGTACTCCCTCCGTTTCAAAATATAAGATGTTTTAGCTTTGTGAATGAAGTGTATCTAGTCCCCTTTTAGTATGTAGGTTCATCTAGGTTTAGAAAGCACCATCACTAAAAGATGTCTAGATACGCTCCATTCACAAAGCTAAAACATCTTATATTTTGAAACGGAGGGAGTACATGAAGAGGACATGGACTACATTTTCCTAGCATCCACAGAATTGACATTGCTCATTGCTAGACCACCCTCTTTTCATGAGGTTGTCCTTGGTTATTCACAGAAATTATAAAGCACGGTGTTCAATTATATCGATTCAAACTATTACACGCACACAAACTACATCAAATTCATTACCCACACATATTACATCGAGTCAAACTATTACACACACATACTACTTCAAACTATTACACACACGTACTACATCGATTCAAACTATTACACATTTTTAGTCGATGCTAACTTCCTGCTACGCTCTCCATACTACAAATTCATTAGCCACACATACCACGACAATTCACTAGAGCTATGTCTTCACTCGAGGGAAATCAGAACCACCAGCTCGTCCTAGCCCGGTCCCCCACCGAAACTGTGTGCCCGTCGCAAAACGGTGGCGGTCTTGTGCCATCGATCCTTCTAGGCCAACACTGCAGGCGACAAGGGCGCTTTCTGGCAGCCTCTTCGGGGCCCTGAATGCCATGTACCGAGTCCAGAACCTCCTCCAGGTGGATAATGACCGGGTGCTTCCAGCAAAGCTGTCGCCCTGCCCTGCTTGGAATTTGCACCTCGTATATCTTAGGAACGGCGTCACGATCTTTCAGCCACGCCTTTACCTCGATGACCCTTTTGTCGCTCGGTGGCACGATTTCCACCAGCTCACCGCAAGGCTACTGACGACCTGCTTGAGGGCCTTCGGCTCCCAAGCACCCACAGGCGCGAGGCCAACGCATGAAGCTCATTTTCTCCCTGCATCACTCGAAAGAACGGGAAGAATGCAAAACGCGCTCGGTGTCTGAGCTGTGCTCAAACAGGATGAAAAAATCGAATGGCGGCACGCATATCTCAATGCTGAACTCATTTCGTCTGATCCCAAAACGAGACCTGAAAGCCAACAACAACTCTGCCGGCGACACGGCGGGACGGACGCCCAGCACGGTGGCCATGAGAGCGTGGTCATCGAACTGCTATGCCAGGGCTACCATGCCTGGGGTGCGCGGCAGCACGCAACTTCCCGAGGCCGGTCGCCGGCCTGGATCGCCCGACGGGACGTGCTCCGCCATGCGAGAAGGACTAGCCAGAGGCGAGATATTAGTCCGGGGATGCGAAGCTCCGATACGGCGGACGATGCAATGGCGACGGCTGCGAGCTTCGATTAGAGGCATGGGAGGTTGACCGGACATGGCGGATATGCAAATTAGAGCAAGTGCAAGCTCCAATCTGAGACGAGCATCCAGAGCTGAGCAAATGTTATGGGGAGGGGAGCAGGGGAGAAGACCAGAGCAAAGAAATAGATCTTATCCACTCAGGGATCTGGTCCACGCAAGGGTAAGCTATTCCACGACCGCAAAAGATAATAGAGAATACTGACATGGCGGGCCAAGAAGAGTTGACCTAATGGCGGTATTTGACTTCAACCTTTTTTGTCTGGTTCAAACAACCGTTTGGGCATTAGATTTGTATTCACCCCCCATTTGGCCCTTATGGACAATTGGCGAATCTACTATGGCCCCTCCGCATGATTGATGACAACTCAGGTACCACGGAGCGCTCACCCACCAAGTTTGGTACCGCAAACGAAAATTCCCCGTTTGTACGTACCCTCGAAATTCTTGGTGAACGCTTCATGCATGTCCAACCAATTCCATATTGATTTCTCCGGTAAGTTGTTGATCCATTGTCGGGCGGTGCCGGTTAGCATAAGTGGGAGGTACTTGACGGCGACGTTGGGGTTTCCCCCTACGATTTGGATCGCTTCACTGTAGTGCTACAACCACGTTGCCGGCCTAGCAGTTCTGTTGTATGGCTTGATGGTCTTGTCTATCCGGAGGCCCTAGGGGTAGGTTGTGGCCCGTATGACTGGTCCAAAACAACGTGTCCCAAGATATGGGAGCTCCCGAGCTTCTTGGATCTTGTCCATCTGTGTACGTGCATCATATGGCTCTGGCTGCTTCCCTTTTCCGTCATGAGAAGGAGAATTGTGGCGCGATCTATGAGATCCGCCGTGTCCTCTTCCATGATGGCTGCTAGGTGGTGATGGTGGTGGTGGAGGCGGTGGGTTAGCTCTCTTGCCGTGCCCCTCCTACGATTTCTCACGCCTGTCGCGGTTGCTTGTAGGACGTGGCGGTTCCTTGTAGGACCTGCTTCTACGTCCGTAATTTCCGCTGCGCTCTCCAGCATGCCGTGGCTGTTCGCCCTGATCGCGTATAACGACGTCGGGCTGGGACCGCCATGGAGGTGGCATGCTTGTGTGGTGGAGCGGCTCTGGTTCCTCATGACATCGAGATGGTGGTGGAGGTGGCGACCGGAGGGGACGAGCCTTTTCTCCATGGTCGGATGATATGGGGATAGCGTTAGTCCTGTTGCGTGCCTCCCTCTGTCTTCGCTCTGTGGAGCTTGTATGCGATCCCTCGTCACGGGGAGATTTTGGCCTTCTACGGCTGTTCTGGGTTGACTGGCAAAGCTCTGGGTTGGACTCAAGCCTCTGCGAGGTAGCCTTTTCCTGTTGCTTGCATGCCTTAGCAACAAGGTCGTACACCTGAGCAACTACTTCTGGCGACCTGTCCTGCTCCAGGAGGGTCTTGGCGAAGGCAATGTTGAGAGCAGGAGTTGGCATGACCTGCCTTCCCTTTGAATCTATGTAAGGGGTGGCTTTTGTCGGCTTAGACCCGTTAAATCCCAAGCTTCGCCGAACGGCGGGATCTTCGACGACGTGAGCTGGTACCTTCTTTGTTTAGTGCTTTAACAACAATTTCTTGTATTCGGCCTCCATAGCTCTTGCCGCCTTGATGGATTGCTGCGCCTTAGCCATGTCTTCGTCTAGCTTAGTGCCTTGCTCTGCCATGCACTTATGAGCGACGGTGATTAGCTCAACGAGGAGTGAGCCGTAGATTGCTTTGTCAGCAGGAGTGGCTAGTGGGTTGCCGGTTCAAAACGTTGATGGTGTCATTGGCGGCTGATTTGATTGTCAGGCCGTACTAGGGGCCGTGGTAAGTTCTTACACCGGTGGCTGGCGGGTAACCGGAGGAGGCAGAGCCTTGGTCGGAGCCGGAGGCTCGGCGGCTTTCTTAGCTACTGCTTCTCTAGTGACCGCTGGCGTGGGTGGAGCTCTCTCACATTCCCGTTCATGTCCGTCTTCTTCCATCACGCTCCCAATGGCGACTAGCACCTGGTGGGAAGTGTTGGTCTTCTCGGCGCGCTCCTACTTATCAATTTCCTACTCAATCTCCCTCATAACAGCGTCGTATTCCTCCGAGTTAGCGTCCGAGCCACCGGCATCCATATTGATGTCGGCGTAAAGCGCGTCGAGGACGGAGTCGGAGTTGGCCTCTGTGTTGGCGATGGCAGATGTGGAGGGTGATGGAAGCGGGCCATTGTTGTTGTTTCCTCCTCCGGCTACGACGACGGTTGCCACCATGGCATCTTCGTTGGCATCCGCGTATTCGTTGATGATGGCAACCATCTCACCAAGGGTGAGAGGGCCTATGGCCTGCAGCCTTCGGAGGGTATGCCGGAGGAGTATTCCAGGCGTGAGCCCTTCCATGAAGTGGTATACAAGCTCGTCGGTGCGGTCTCCCTCTAGAGTTTCCCTCACCCTCATCCATCTAGCAAGGTATTCATGGGGAGGTTCTCCATCCCTTTGAACGCGTCTGGCTAGATCGAAGATGGTGACGACACCGACCAAGTTTGACCTGCACCACTCTAACGCTCGGGGAAGCCAAGCGGAATTGTGGGATCCTTCCAGCTTTATATCCCGCACAAGGGCGGTTTGGGTGGGCCTTGAAATTTCCTTATCCGAGCCACCATACTCCAAGGAGAGGTATGGCCTAGATCCTTCCGCGAATGTGTCCTGCTCATTGATACATTGCAAATGTATCTATAATTTTTGATGTTCCATGCTTGGTTTTATCCACTTTCTTGTGTTTTGTTCCAACTTTGGAGTACTTTTCTTATGATTTCTTGGACTAACCTATTAACAAGAGCCACAGTGCCAGCTGCCTATTTTCTGCTATTTTTGGTTCCAGGAAAGTCAGAAAATGAATATTCTCGAAATTAGACGGGACAAAAGCCAAAGTGCCTATTTTTCCGGAAGACATCAAGTGCCAGAATACGAGACGGAGAAGGGCCAGGGGCCGGCCACACCACCTGGTCGTGCGGCCAGGCCGGGCCCGCGCCAGGGGTGGTGTGGTGGCCCCCGGCACCCCCTCGGCCTCTCCTTCCGCCTATATATTGCCCCCGGGACGAAAACCCTAAGGGCCCGATCAAAAAATCCACGAAAGAGTCTGTAGCTGCCGTCATCTCCATCCCAAGATCGGGAGGGATCTGAAGCTCTTCCCGGCACCCTGCAGAGAGGGGAATTCACCCTGGAGGCCTTCTTCATCACCATGCAAGCCTCCGGTGTGATGCGTGAGTAGTTCATCCTTGGACTACGGATCCATGTAGTAGCTAGATCCATGTAGTAGCTAGATGGCTAGTTCTCCTCCTTTGTGCTTTCATGTTTAGATCTTGTGAGCTCCGTTCATGATCAAGATCATCTATTTGTAATTCTTACATGTTGTGTTTACGGGGATCCGATGGATATTGAGATGCTATTTTAGATTGATTATTGATTCTATCATGTCTTTGTTATTTGTGATCTTGCATGCTTTCCGTTGTTAGTAGCTACCTTGGCCAAGTAGATGCTACCAACTCCAAGAGTTAGTATTTATCCTCGATAGTGGGTTCATGCCTCTAGTAATCTGGGGAAGTGACAGAAATATCTAAGGTACTAGATGTGCTATTGCTACTAGGGAGAAAACAACAATCCTTTGTTCATAGAACAATCGTATTGTTTACTTTACATGCAGTTTGTAAAGCAATAATATGTTGCTTGCAAATTAATACTGGAGGGGGTTCGGATGATAACCTGAAGGTGGATTATTAGTCATAAATGCAGTTGGATGGCGGTCTATGTATAATGTTGTAATGCCCAATCAAGTCTCAAAGGAGTCAAGATGATTAGTATATGCATGTATTGCTTTCTCGGTGTTTGTCAATTGCCCCGCTATAATTTGTTCACCCAGCATGTTATCTATCTTAAGGAGAGCCACCTCTAGTGAACTATGGATTCCGGTCCTTTTTCTTTACATACAATCTACAAGCTATTTACTTCTTTGTGTTTACTTTCTGCAAACTTTTACTTCTTTTCATTCAATACGTTTAATCCTTTGTTTTCTGCAAAACACGGTGAGATTGACAACCTCATCGCAAGTTGGGGACAAAGTTCTATGGTTGTGTTGTGCAGGTCTCCATGTTGCCACTAGCACCGGTAGTGCGCCCTGCCAAAGCTCAGCTAGTAACACCTTTGGGGTGTTTCCTTGCTCCTACTGGTTCGATTAAACCTTGGTTTCATAACTAAGGGAAACTTGCTGCTGTGCTCATCATACCTTCCTCTTGGGGTTCCCAACGATCTCTACATCAACACCGCCATCAAGCATTCTTCTAGGCGCTGTACATTGAGCCATCAGGCGATTTTCTGGCGCCGTTGCTGGGGAGTCAAGGACATCTTCACAAGGGGAGTCCCTCATAACCAATCTCTTTACTTTGTTGTTTTTGTTTTGCTTAGTTTTCTTTTTGCTTTGTTTACTTGTTTTGTTATTCAAAAACACAAAAAAATTAGTTTTACTAGTTTGCTTTCTTATTTGAAAACCCAAAAAAATTACTACTCTTGAAAACACTAAGTTGTGTGACTTCACTAGCACCAACAAGAATGATTTTATGAGCACACCTATTGCTCCACCTGTGGCTGAAAATACTTTCTTTGAGATAAAACCTGATTTTCTCAATCTTGTTATGAGAGAACAATTTTCTGGTATTGGTAATGAAGTTGTTGCTTCCCATCTAAATAACTTTGTTGAACTTTGTGAGATGCAAAAGCATAGGGATATAGATGGTGATATTATTAAGCTGAAATTGTTTCCTTTCTCTTTGAGAGGAAAATCTAAAGAATGGTTGAATTCCTTAACTAGGAATAGTATTTGATTCTTGGACTAAGTGCAAAGATGCTTTTATTGGAAAATACTATCCTCCTGCTAAGATTATATCCATGAGAAGTGAAATAATGAAGTTTAAACAACTTGATAATGAGCATGTTGCTCAAGCTTGGGAAAGAATGAAATCTTTGGTTAAGAATTGTCCCACTCATGGACTGACTGCTTGGATGATCATCCAAACTTTTTATGCAGGATTGAACTATTCTTCAAGGAACCTATTGGATTCTGCTGCTGGAGGTGAAATAATGAAGTTTATATCCATGAGAAGTGAAATAATGAAGTTTAAACAACTTGATAATGAACATGTTGCTCAAGCTTGGTAAAGAATGAAATCTTTGGTTAAGAATTGTCCCACTCATGGACTGACTGCTTGGATGATCATCCAAACTTTTTATGCAAGATTGAACTATTCTTCAAGGAACCTATTGGATTCTGCTGCTGGAGGTACCTTTATGACCATCACTTTGGGTTCTGCAACAAAACTTCTGGACAATATGATGGTTAATTATTCTAAATGGCATACTAAGAGAGCTCCACAAGGTAGGAAGGTAAATTCTGTTGAGGATACTTCCTCCTTGCGTGATAAAATTGAAATTATTATGTCTATGCTTGTTAATTGTTGCGACCTCGGATCGTAAAGGATCCTAAGTCCCTGTGATTAACAATGCTAGTCCCTGGATCAATAGCTAGCACTTCACAGTCGATGAATATCATGTAAAACACAAGTCATTATTACACGAATAATCCAGAGTATAATTATTACAACTTGCATAGCTTATAGCTAGCTCAAACAAAACAGCGGAAACTAAGAAGAACTTGAGTCCATCAACGCCTCAGGCTAGTTGCGTGAAGACCCGTGATCCCTACGCACCTTTCAATCTTCGGATTCTGCAAATAAGACGTGCAGCCAACAAGTTGGGTCAATACTTTGAATGTATTGGCAAATTTCACCAATGACAGAGTAAGACTATCTCTACATGCAAGGCTAAGAGTAGGCTCTGGGGTTTATTTGCGTAAAGCCAATTGTATCAATGTAATAAGAAAAGAGGAAGAAAGTTTTCCCTACTTTGTAAACTTTGATAAATAGTATAGGGTCAATGGAACACGTGGATATTACTCACCAAGTGCCCAATCAACCTAGCACTTGGATATTACGCACGAAGTTCCCAATATCCCACCCAATGGCGATATTACTCACGTCTTGGGGTTTATAAAACATTAGGTTTGGAAAAGAGAGAGGAAGATCTTTCAGAGGCTCCATCCTTCGGATGCTCAAAGTTTTTCTGTTTCCGTGAACACGGCTGATCGATCAGATTGCAATACTCTCGAGAGGTTGTGCACTTTCCCCACAAACCACGATCAAGTCCTTTTACAAACAAGACCATGGCGAAGCCTTTCCTTAGTAGCCCCTCTACCAGCTGGATCCAACCGTGCGAAGAACCTCCAAATGTTGGTACCCCGGTGAGGTTTCCCACTAAGTACTAAGCCAAGACAGAGCCCATATGTATAGTGGTTGCACGGGAAGCTTCTGAATTCTGAAAAATGGCAGACTTCTTTGATTCCTGGGCAGCCGTCCTCCACCAAAATCTCACTCGTTGTCCCGACAACCGTTCCGCCCAGAAGAAAACTTAGTTTTATTTTGAAGGAGGTTTTGGAGAAGAAAAGTTCGCTCGAGAGAGCTCTCGTAGTTATAAAATGTTTGAGTCTTTCGAACCCTCCCAACGGTACTTGATATATACAAGTATATAACATAGCATGCATAACTTAGAAAAACAGGATAACCTATTGGGATAGAAAATCCTAAGCATAGAGCTACTCATGGCATACTACAAAACCGCACTTGCAAAATAGTACTAAGAAAAGCTACCAAAATCCTACACATGCATACTACAGAATTTGAAGAGTAAAACATGCATAGTCAAAACTCGGACATAAACATGAACAAGTGGTGTAACTTGCCTTGATCCGAGCAGCAATCTACACAACAGTACTCCTCAGCGCACTCTGAGCAATCTAACGAAACAAACATGGATCCAATCACAATTTGCACAAAATAAGCCACAAATTCGATTATGCATGCATGCAACATGGTAATATGCAAGGATGGATTTGATTTCGACCGAGGGTTTTAACCACGGGTGTTGTTGATTTGGGGATGTCATTACGATCGATTTCCCACAGATATTAGATATTTTGGGTTAAACCCTAAATAACTAAGCTCAAAACTAGATCTACAACTCTAATCTACCTCGAGACAGATCTGAACACCCTAAGCATGATAATATAATTTTCTACAGAAGGTCTTGTCGAAACAAAGCCAACGCAACAAGAATCAACTAAAACGGAGTTATGGATAAATTTCTAGAATTAAAATAATCTATTCTAAACTTTAAATCCTACTTCAAGATTGCTATGACAAAACAGCAATATTATTGTAGATCTGTGTTCTGCTCGAAAATATGAATCCAGCGGTATATTATACGCAATTTTTGGACTAATATTCGAATTACTATGGATTTTACAAATTTGGAGAAATTTCAGTCTATTTAAAAGAAAAACAAAAAGGGCGACCATTGAGGCGGCGACACGTGGCGGCTCGTGATTGGTCCGCCGGGCGCGCGTGACGTCGACGCGGCGGCTGCCACGTGGCGCGGTGTGGTTGGCTGGGGGCATTGACCGATCGGATCCGTTGGATCCGATCTGACGGTAGGAGAGGGGGCGGCGGCTTACCGTGGCGGCGGCGACTCGAGGCGGCGGGGCTCCCGCGATGGTCGGTGGCGGGCGGCGGTGCTCCTCCTGCGAGACGGAGTAGCGGACGACGCGCGGCTCCTCCTCGCGGTCCCGTTCCCGAGGGCGGCGTCGACCCTCCTTCTACGAGGCGATGGCGGACGGCGGCCGGAGGCGGCGGACGGTGGCGGGGTTCCGGCGAGGAATCCGTGGCGCTCGGTGGCGGTGGCGGCGAAAAAAGCTAGGGTTCTGGGGAGGCGTGCTGAGGGCTATTTAAAGGCGGATTCTTGGCACGGAAGTCGCGGAACCCGACCTAGATTCGCCGGAGGCGGTTAGCTCTGAGGCGGCTGCGGCGGCGTCGTGGCTGAGCCGAACACGGAGGTGGCGGCTGACGACGTGGGGCTGGGGCATCAGTGGCAGCGGGGTCGCGGGCGGGCGGACGCTGGCGCGGCTTTGGGCCGGCTGCTGGGCCGCCCTGGCGCCGGTTGCGCTGTGCGCCGCTTGGTCACTGGCGCGCGCGGTAGATAGGCCCCGAGCTGGCTCGGCCGGCTTGCAAACGGACTCCGAATTAGACGAAACTCGTTTCTAAAATTTTGTAAAAAGAAGAGGATTAGGATAGGATTATAAAATAACCCTTTTCCTAAGGTTTTGGTGGTTCAAAAGGTTTTACCCCCTTTTGTCTATAATTCTACTATGGGGTTTAAGAAAATACCTGTTGCAGTTTTTGATATGTGATGCCATGATGCAATGATATGATGCATGCTTCTAGTAACATCTGAAATTGCGAAATTTGGGATGTTACAAACCTACCCCCCTTAAGGAGAATCTCGTCCCCGAGATTCAGGTTGGTTAGCAAATAGGTGTGGGTGTTCTTTATTTAGGTCTTCTTCACGCTCCCATGTGGCCTCTTCCTCGGAATGGTGGTTCCATTGAACTTTGCAAGATCTGATAGTCTTGGTACGTGCAATTCTCTCGGCTGTTTCCAGAATTCGGGTAGGTTTTTCTTCATAGGTGAGATCGTTTTCCAGTTGAACTTCTTCCAATGGAACTGTAGCCTTTAGTGGTGTTTCAGCCATTTCCGGGTGACATTTTTTTAGTTGTGACACATGGAAAACATCGTGAACTGTTAGCACTTCGGGTAATTTCAACTGATAGGCAACTTCCCCTCTTCGACCCAAGATTTTGTAGGGCCCTATGAATCCGGGTGCCAACTTACCCTTGATCCCGAATCTCTTAACTCCTCGTAGTGGTGAAACTCAGAGATACGCACGGTCTCCCACTTCATAAGTCATATCCCTGCGCTTGGAATCAGCATAACTCGTTTGTCTAGATTTTGCTATTTTAACCTGTCTTGGATCTGTCTCACTTTTTCTTCGGCATCCTTGATCAGTTCAGGTCCAAACAAACTACGTTCTCCAACCGCACTCTATAGCAGCGGATTCCTACACTTTTTGCCATAGAGAACTTCAAATGGAGCCATCTTGATGCTAGTTTGGTAGCTGTTATTGTATGAGAATTCCGCATATGGCAAATTTTCATCCCAACTAGACCCATATTCTAGCGCACAGGCTCTTAACATGTCCTCCAAGATCTGATTAACTCTTTCCGTCTGTCCATCGGTTTGTGGGTGGAAGGCAGTACTAAACTCCAGCCGTCTACCTAGAGACTCGTGTAGCTGTCGCCAAAACTTAGAGGTGAATTCGGTACCTCTATCAGAGACAATCCCCTTGGGTACTCCTTGAAGACTTACGATCCTTGACATGTAAATCTTGGCAAGTTTAGCACTCGTATAGGTGGTCTTTACGGGAACGAAGTGGGCCACTTTTGTGAGGTGGTCGACCACTACCTAGATGGAGTCATACCCAGATCGAGTCCGGGGCAGTCCTGTGATAAAATCCATGCCTACCTTGTCCCACTTCCAATCGGGCACAGGTAATGGCTGCAGCAGTCCTGCGGGTTTTTGATGTTCGGCCTTGACTCTGTTGCATACATCACACAATGAGATATATTCAGCAATTTCTCTTTTCATGTTGTTCCACCAGAACCTCTCTTTCACATCCATGTACATCTTTATATTACCGGGATGAATTGAGTAAGGCAAATCATGAGCTTCCTGAAGGATTAACTTCCTGATATCAGGGTTATCGGGAACGCGCAGACGCTTTTCATACCAAAGTTTTTCTTGTTCATCCGTGTGAAACCCTTTTGCTTTACCCTTGCTTATATTAGCTCTTATTTCTTCCAACTCTTTGTCCCCCTTCTGGGCCTCTTTGATTTGGTCCAGAAGCGTTGGCACTATCTCCATAGTTGCTAAATATCCCTCCGGAACTATTTCCAACCTGAGGTCCTTGAATTGTTCTCAAAAATCACTTGGAAGTTCTCCCACGGTAAGCCCATTTACATAGACTTTTCGACTTAAGGCGTTAGCCACAATGTTGGCCTTTCCAGGATGGTACTGCAGGTCCAAGTCATAGTCCTTGATGAGCTCAAGCCATCTCCTTTGCCTCATATTTAACTCCTTTTGAGTGAAGATATACTTGAGACTCTTGTGATCCGTGAACACATCACAATGTTTGCCCATTAGGTAGTGTCTCCATACCTTGAGCGCATGCACAACTGATGCTAGTTCCAAATCGTGTGTGGGGTAGTTATTCTCATGGTGCTTAAGTTGCCAAGAGGCGTAAGACACTACTTTTCCATCTTGCATCAGTACACTACCAAGTCCTTGTCGAGAAGCGTCGCAGTAGACTTGGAAATCCTTTTGGATATCAGGGAGACACAGAACCGGTGCTGTTACTAGGCGTTTCTTTAATTCCTGAAAACTTGCTTCACATCCCTCGGTCCATTGGAACTTCTTCTCTTTCTTCAGCAACTCTGTCATAGGCTTTGCTATTTTGGAAAAGTTTTCAATGAATCATCGGTAATATCCCGCAAGGCCCAAGAAACTCCTAATATCACCCACATTCTTAAGAGACTCCCATTCTGTCACGGAAGCTACCTTACTTGGGTCCACGGCAACACCTTTAACCGACACAATATGACCAAGGAAACCTACTTCTTTCAACCATAACTCACATTTGCTAAATTTGGCATACAACTTGTGTTCCCTTAACTTCTCCATAATCAGGCGCAGGTGCTGCTCATGTTCCTTCTCGTCCTTAGAGTATATGAGTATGTCATCAATGAATACCACAATAAACTTATCCAAGTACTCCATGAACACCTTGTTCATCATAGTCATGAAGTATGCTGGGGCATTGGTTAAGCCAAACGACATCACGGTGTACTCATACAATCCATATCTTGTGGTGAAGGCTGTCTTGGGTACATCCTGTTCTCGGATCTTTAGCTGGAAATATCCTGACCGGAGATCAATCTTAGAGAACACACTAGCTCCCTTTAATTGGTCAAACAGGTCGTTAATATTGGGTAGAGGGTATTTGTTCTTGATTGTCACTTCATTCAATGACCGGTACTCCACGACTAGCCTCTTGGTCTTATCCTTCTTCTCCACGAATAAGACAGGTGCTCCCCAAGATGATGCACTTGGTTGAATGAAGCCTTTGTCCAATTGCTCTCTAAGATGTTTCTTAAGTTCCTTCAACTCATCCACATCCATCTTGTACGGTCTCTTTGCTATTGGTCCAGTACCTGGCATCAAGTCAATGAGAAACTCGATGTCACGGTCGGGAGGCATCCCTGGCAATTCTTCTAGAAACACATCTGGATACTCCTTCACAATTGGCACATCCTCCAAGCTAACCCCCTTAAGAGAGTTCACCATACTTCCTTTGAGTGCGAAGGCTGACTTAAAGCGGATCATTTTCTTATCCGGAGTCGTGAGTGCGTTAGTTCTTTTGGCACAATCTATGACTCCCTCATACTCGGTCATCCAATTCATGCCCAAAATTATGTCTAGGCCTTGTGATTCCAGAACGACTAGGCTGGTGGGAAAGGTGTGCGCCCCAATTTTTAGTTCTAACCCACGGCATCCAGAGTTTGCCACTATTTCTCCTCCAGGAGAACTTACCCTTAGGGGAGTACTAATAGTCTCCGTAGGTATCTTGCCTCTATCCACAAATACCCTAGATATGAATGAATGTGATGCACCAGTATCAGCTTGAACTTAACAATCACGGAGTCAGGTGCCTCACGAGCATCCTCCACGGAGACATGATTCACCGTGACTTTGACGAACGGGTTCGGCTTCTTCCCATTTCCATTACCATTGCTATGGTTGTGTCCGTTGCCGTTTCCATTACCATTCCCATTCTTCGCCTTTTTAGGACAGGTAGTCGCATAGTGTCATGTCTTGCTACACTTGAAGCATGTCACTTCACTCAGATCCTTCCCATTGCCATTACCATTGCGGTGCTTATGGCCATTGTGGATATGTCCTCCATGACGATGACCATTGTGGTTGTGGCCATTGTGGTTGTGGGGTGGTGGTGACGAAGTGCGTTGCTTCTGATATGGGGTAGAGTTGTGCTTGTGTGAGGTGGACTTTCTCTTCCGGTTCTCTATACTCCTTTGCTTTGCTTCAACCACCACTGCCCTATCCAGAAGTTCCTGATAGTTATCAAACTTCAGAGGCACAAGCTAAATTGATATTTCATCATTAAGCCCTCTTAAGAACTCCTCCTGTCTCTTGGCATCAGTGGATACATCATCAGGTGCATAACGTGCCAGCTTGTTGAAAAGGTCCCCATACTTGGAGACAGAGCGGTGCAGTTGTTTCAAGTCGTGGAACTCACGTCTCTTAAGTGACATGACCCCCGCGGCTACGTGATGAATACGAAAGGATGCTTCAAACTGGTTCTAGGTGATAGCTTCAATATCGGGGTGGGTGACCTGGTAGTTATCCCACCATTCAGCGGCTGGTCCCTCAAGTTGGTGTGCGGCAAAGTGCACTCTATCAGCTCCAACAACTTGGACGGTGTCTAACTTTTTGTTGATGGTGCGGAGCCAGTCGTCTGCCACAATTGGCTCAGAACTACTTGAGAAAGTTGGAGGGTTCAACCTCAAGAACCGAGTCAAGCGATCCTGTTGGGGCGGTGGGGGTGGTGGAGGCGGCGGGTTGTTGTTGTTGTTTTGCATGTTTTGAGTGAGGAGTTGGATCAACTGATTCTGGGAGTTCAGAAGTTGTGATATCTCTGGGGGCATGTTGTTGTTGTTGTTTCCACGTCTTTCCATCTGGAGGGTTTGGGAGGCAAGTTAAGAAAAGATAGAAAGCCTAAGGAATAACTCCTACCCTTATGAAAACAAGAAAACACATGAGAAAAGCAAGGCACACATACCACAAAAATCCACACACTCAACCAAGTTTAACTAACCAATATAAGATTTTTGGTACTCATTACAATCACGAATAACATTCGACTATAGAACTAAAGGTGGTCCAACTACTCTACTCATCATCCACTTCCTCATCCTCAATGATGAAGCCTTCCTTTTCCAGCAGTGACTTGTATAGCTCCATGTCCCTCGTCGTGGCTTCAAGCTTCTCTTGAAGTTCCTTCATCACCTGTGGTTCCGGTGTTGCAGCTTCGAGCCTTCCTTGAAGTTCCTTCACCTCTTGCAGCTCCTGGGTAGCATCTTCCAGCTTCGCTCGGAGTTCCTTCTTCTCCTTCTGCAGCTTCTTGATCAAACTTGACCCCATAGTCACGGGCGTGATATTCTCCTCCAAGCTCCTCTTGGCTGCTCGCAGGTCCTTCCACATGGTGGCAAGGTTCTTGAACTCCATCTCGTTCTTTGCAAGCACTAGACTTTGCTCCCTAATCTTCTTGTTCTTATCTTGCACCCTCTTCTCTTGATTAGCGAACCTCTTGTCTTGGGCGGTGAGCTCCCCTCCTAGGGACTTGATCTTCTCTTCCAGCTCTTCGATCTTCTCGTCCTTCTCCTTGACTAGGGCACAAAGCTCGTCATTCCTCACGATCTCAAGGCAGCTCCCCTTCTGAAGGTCATTGACGTGGAACTCCAAGTCTTGATATTGGATTCTCCGACGCTTGCATGTCTTCCTTTCCTCCGGGGTTAACTCGATTGGAACTCCCTTCTCATCACGTCACCCAAAGAGTTTGATGTAGTGGGCTTCAACCTCTTCATGGTGGCGTCCGCAAAGGCGTCCAATGACCTCCTGCAAGCAAATGCTAAGTCCTTTCTCCTTGGAGTCGCTGGTGACGTTGAGCACAATGGCCTCCGTCTTAGGTTCTGTCTGGATGCGCCCTTGTTGGATGACTTCAATCACCCAGCATCCTTCCTTGTGCATCTTCCTCAACTCGCTTCCCTTGATTGACGGTATGGGTAACTGCAGTGTCTTGATGATGTCCAGAAGGCACTCTCCGAAGCGCAGGCACTTGATGTCTTCGGCGGTGTCGAAGTAGAAGGCCGTCATCTTTAGGTTAGGAGAGAGAAAATTAGGCATAAGGTGATAAGGAAGAGAAATGCTAGAAGAGTACAAATAAAATAGAAGAATATAGAAAGCAAAAAAACACATGGTAAAGGTGGTTTCCAATCCTAGGGGTCACGTCCTACAGGCAACTTTATGCTCTGATACCATCTGTTGCGACCTCGGATCGTAAAGGACCCTAAGTCCCTGTGATTAACAATGCTAGTCCTTGGATCAATAGCTAGCACATTACAGTCGATGAATATCATGTAAAACACAAGTCATTATTACACGAATAATCCAGAGTATAATTATTACAACTTGCATAGCTTATAGCTAGCTCAAACAAAACAGCGGAAACTAAGAAGAACTTCAGTCCATCAACGCCTCAGGCTAGTTGCGTGAAGACCCGTGATCACTACGCACCTTTCAATCTTCGGATTCTGCACATAAGACGTGCAGCCAACAAGTTGGGTCAATACTTTGAATGTATTGGCAAATTTCACCAAGGACAGAGTAAGACTATCTCTACATGCAAGGCTAAGAGTAGGCTCTGGGGTTTATTTGCGTAAAGCCAATTTTATCAATGTAATAAGAAAAGAGGAAGAAAGTTTTCCCTACTTTGTAAACCCTTTAATAAATAGTATAGGGTCAATGGACCACGTGGATATTACTCACCAAGTGCCCAATCAACCTAGCACTTGGATATTATGCACCAAGTTCCCAAAATCCCACCCAATGGTGATATTACTCACGCCTTGGGGTTTATAAAAAATTAGGTTTGGAAAAGAGAGAGGAAGATCTTTCAGAGGGTCCATCCTTCAGATGCTCAAAGTTGTTCTGTTTCCGTGAACACGGCTGATCGATCAAATTGCAATACTCTCGAGAGGTTGTGCACTTTCCCCACAAACCACGATCAAGTCCTTTTACAGACAAGACCATGGCGAAGCCTTTCCTTAGTAGCCCCTCTACCAGCTGGATCCAACCGTGCCAAGAACCTCCAAATGTTGGTACCCCGTTGAGGTTTCCCACTAAGTACTAAGCCAAGACAAAGTCCATATGTATTGTGGTTGCACGGGAAGCTTCTGAATTCTGAAACATGGCAGACTTCTTTGATTCCTGGGCGGCCGTCCTCCACCAAAATCTCACTCGTTGTCCCGACAACCGTTCCGCCCAGAAGAAAACTTAGTTTTATTTTGAAGGGGGTTTTGGAGAAGAAAAGTTCGCTCGAGAGAGCTCTCGTACTTAGAAAATGTTTGAGTCTTTCGAACCCTCCCAACGGTACTTGATATATACAAGTATATAAAATAGCATGCATAACTTAGAAAAACAGGATAACCTATTGGGATAGAAAATCCTAAGCATAGAGCTACTCATGGCATACTACAAAACCGCACTTGCAAAATAGTACTAAGAAAAGCTACCAAAATCCTACACATGCATACTACAGAATTTGAAGAGTAAAATGAACAAGTGGTGTAACTTGCCTTGATCCGAGCAGCAATCTACACAACAGTACTCCTCAGCGCACTCCGAGCAATCTAACGAAACAAACATGGATCCAATCACAATTTGCACAAAATAAGCCACGAATTCGATTATGCATGCATGCAACATGGTAATATGCAAGGATGGATTTGATTTCGACCGAGGGTTTTAACCACGGGTGTTGTTGATTTGGGGATGTCATTACGATCGATTTCCCACAGATTTTAGATATTTTGGGTTAAACCCTAAATAACTAAGCTCAAAACTAGATCTACAACTCTAATCTACCTCGAGACAGATCTGAACACCCTAAGCATGATAAGATAATTTTCTACAGAAGGTCTTGTCGAAACAAAGCCAACGCAACAAGAATCAACTAAAACGGAGTTATGGATAAATTTATAGAATTAAAATAATCTAATCTAAACTTTAAATCCTACTTCAAGATTGCTATGACAAAACAGCAATATTATTGTAGATCTGTGTTCTACTCGAAAATATGAATCCAGCGGTATATTATACGCAATTTTTGGACTAATATTCGAATTACTATGGATTTTACAAATTTGGAGAAATTTCAGTCTATTTAAAAGAAAAACAAAAGGGGCGACCAGTGAGGCGGCGACACGTGGTGGCTCGTGATTGGTCCGCCAGGCGCGCGTGACGTCGACGCGGTGACGACGCGGCGGCTGCCACGTGGCGCGGTGGGGTTGGCTAGGGGCGTTGACCAATCGGATCCGTTGGATCCGATCTGACGGTAGGAGGGGAGGGGGGCGGCGGCTTACCGTGGCGGCGGTGACTCGAGGCGGCGGGGCTCCCGCGATGGTCGGCGGCGGGCGGCGGTGCTCCTCCGGCGAGACGGAGTAGCGGACGACGCGCGACTCCTCCTCGCGGTCCCGTTCCCGAGGGCGGCGTCGGCCCTCCTTCTCCGAGGCAACGGCGGACGGCGGCCGGAGGCGGCGGACAGCGGCGGGGTTCCAGCGAGGATTCCGCGGCGCTCGGTGGCGGTGGCGGCGGAAAAAAGCTAGGGTTCTAGGGAGGCGTGCCAAGGGCTATTTAAAGGCGGATTCTTGGCGCGGAAGTCGCGGAATCCGTCCCGGATACGCCGGAGGCGGATAGCTCTGAGGCGGCGGCAGCGGTGGCGTGGCTGAGCCGGACTCGGAGGTGGCGCTGACGACGTGGGGCCGGGGCGTCAGCGGCTGCGGGGTCGCGGGCTGGCGGACGCTGGCGCGGCTTTGAGCCGGCTGCTAGGCCGTCCTGGTGCCGGTTGCGCTGCGCGCCGCTCGGTCGCTGGCGCGCGTGGTAGATAGGCCCCGGGCTGGCTCGGCCGGCCCAGTTAGGTTAGGTTTTTTTATTCATTTATTATTTTCTGATTTGCTATTTGTTTAGTAACTTTTGCAAACAGACTCCGAATTAGACGAAACTCGTTTCTAAAATTTTGTAAAAAGAGGAGGATTAGGATAGGATTATAAAATAACCCTTTTGCTAACGTTTTGGTGGTTCAAAAGGTTTTACCCCCTTTTGTCTATAATTCGACTATGGGGTTTAAGAAAATACCTATTGCAGTTTTTGATATGTGATGCCATGATGCAATGAAACTAATGGCAATCCCTTTGCAGCTACTAATGCTATACAAGTAAGAATTGATGAAAATGTTAGATTATTAGCTGAATTACATGCTAAGTGGGAAAGAGAAGATGAAATTGCTAGAAACATTAGTGTTTCTACTATTACCACCACTAGTGTTGAGGCTAATAATAGTTCTACTACTTTAGATGATAAATTTGATTTTGATCTTGATGGTTGCAACATCTCTGAAGTTATTAAGTTCCTACAAAATCTTGCTAAAAGTCCTAATGCTAGTGCTATGAACATGGCCTCTACAAAACACATTACTAATGCTCTCATAAAGATTAAAGAAGAAAAGATGAAACATAAAGCTTCTATTCCTATAAAACAAGAAGATGGTTGGGAACCCATCATTAATATGAAAGTGAATGACTTTGATTTCAAAGCTTTATGTGATCTTGATAGTAGTGTTTCTATTATGCCTAGAAGGATTTATGATATGCTTGATTTGCCTCCTCTTGAAGATTGTTATTTGAATGTCCCACTTGATGATAATGCTAAAAAGAAACTCATGGGGAGTCTTAATGATGTTCTTATTATGGTTAACGATTCCTATGTCCCCGTTGATTTCTATGTTGATGTTGAATACAATGCTTCTTGTCCTATTACTTTGGGAAGACCTTTTCTTAGAACTGTTGGTGCCATCATTGATATGAAAGAAGGCACCATTAAATATCAAATCCCACTCAAGAAAGGTATAGAACACTTCTCTAAAAAGAGATAAAATATTTCTTTTGCTTCTCATATGAAAACAAAATTTGGTCTTAATGCTTCTTCATTTGAGAACACTTGATTCTTTCTTTGCTTCCTATGTCTAACTTAAAGGCGTTAAAGAAAAGTACTTATTGGGAGATAACCCAAAAGTTTTAGATGAGTCTTGGAAGTTATTGCCTCTGTAATAACCTATCCTTATCCTTTTTATTTTGCTTTTTGTGCCAAGAGTAACCTCTAATGAGAGAGAAGTAATGATTGGAAAAGTTGTTGTCCCGAAACAGATTTTTGTGCTTCACCATAAAAATTCGTGAGAGATCTCTGTATGTCGGATTGAGCTGTAATGTTTTGTTCTTCTGCCCCAGGTTGTTATCTAACTTTCGTTAGTTCAACACTTTTTGATTTGAGCAACATAAGGTCTTCGAAAAAATTCGTCTTTACCTGCTGGTCTGTTTTGACAGATTTCTGCCATTTTCTGCATTTGCTTCTTGTTGGTTCCTTCTTGAGTTCTTTTGGGGAATTGAGCTTTTTGAGGGAAGTTCTACAGTAGCTAGTGTTCAAATGGAAGTTCATTTGGTGTTAGAACTGAACCTTAAGACTTATTTATCTTGAGTGCACTAATGTTGCTAATAAAGATTGTGTGAAGTTTTGTATGAAGTAAAATTTTCATGTGTATGGAAGGAATGAGTAATGAGATGAAGGATGGACTAAAGCTCAAGCTTGGGGATGCCACGCGTGTCACCCCAAGAAATATCCAAGAAGTACAAGCGTCAAAGCTTGGGGATGCCCAAGGCATCCCCTTCTTCATCAATAAAATTCCCAGGTTTCTTCCAAACGCTTCATTTTTATTGTTTCATGCACAATTGTGTTTTTCTTGGAGCGTCTTATTTTTCGTTCTCGTTTTGGTTTTTCGTTTTCTTGGTTTGCTTAGTTTTCTGAATAAATTGTTTGGACCCCCTCTTTCATACATTGGTTTGCAAATAGTTTGGTTTGGTTTGGAAAAGAGTAGGAAAGTTCATACTTATGTGGTAAAAAGAGCTCGTTTTTTACTATGGCCTATGCTTTGTCATGCCATGCTTGATATTGTTTTGGCTTTATGCTTAGTATTCTTTGCTGTAGCATGACTTGTTACAAACAATTGAGATTTCTTAATGTGCCTTGGATGAATCATGCGTTGTTTTAGCATATTAAAGCATAGTATAGTGGTATTCTCCTTTGATGCTTTATTTGGGTTGACTTGGCGCATGCTCACACCATGTTATGACTATCTCAAGTCACCATAGCCTTTATGATCCTTTAGTTATTAACTTGTAGTATAACTTTATGCTTTGATCAATGATTTTTTGTCGCTCTACATGATTATGGCTGTTATTGCTCTCTTAGTTTGTCGCTCCTAGTCTTTTGCTAGCCTCCACAACCAAGTATGAGTTCCACTCATGCATCCAACTCCCTAAACCAAGTTATTCCCAACAGTCCACCATACCTACCTACTAGCTTATGCTATTCCAAGTATATTCATGCTTTTGTTTACCTTCCAAATTAAACTTGTTATGAGAAAACTAGTGATTAAAGCTCTCACGAACTTGATGGCACACTTTACTTTACTTGCCTCTAATAAACTTGAACCATTGGGTCCTTCTTTGTACCCCGTTGATATCTTGTTCTTTTGCTTACGGATCCCGGCGGTGTGAAATAAAAGTGGAACTTGTAAGATCATGGAGTTTGTATGTGTGTTAGAGAAACGCCTGGGACGCTATCCTAAGCCATGCCTAATCATGGTGGAAACTTGCAGCATCACCATAATGAGCACTCTATGAAGCATCCTGAATAAAAACCTATGCAAATAGCAAATAAAAAGATCGCTGAGATGCTCATTGTCTGCTTGCCTTGTCATTTTGATTATGGGAAAGCTCATGTATCATGTGCAAGGGGTATCCCGTTGGCGGTTCTTTATGATACACATGTACTTACAATGACAAGAGCTGACTCATGACTGAAGTTGAGTAGCATGAGGATCGGTCTTCGTAAGTAAGGGGCATGAGATTTTGGTTTATAACTTGTCAAGCATATCCTCTTAGTTGTGTCACTTTAACCTTAATCATCTTCAAGATGCTTATGATAGGGGCAATGAGAGCTGAAAGCTATAAGTACCATAATTTTTGGAAGATCTTTATGAGACTTGAATCCCTACTTCCTTTTTATAAAAAGGCCTTTCTTCCACCATTATATTGAGTCTCCAACTTCTATCTTTATGCACCTACTTTGAGAGCATAGTGGCCATTCTTAGTTCTATGTGCATTGTCCCAAGACTAGTTGATTGATGCATAACTTGATATTGCTTGTTTTAAACTATTTGTATCTAGTCACACTTATGAACTTTGAAGGTGTCCTATGCATTTATTTTTGCTACTCTATTGAGGGACAAGCTGAATACTATTATGCTATGTTTTCTTTATGTGAAACAAACAAATGTCTTGCAAAGCATTGTTATTCATGAATCTTTTGTTTGTGCCTTTTCATGTTGCATCATAGTTTCTTTGCTTATTGCTAGAACTTTGTCTTTCATGTTATGATTGAAATACTTTGATCCCAGCTTTGAATGTTTTACAAATACTTTGATCAAGTCTTTGATGGTGCATGTCACCTCAAAAATTATTCTTTCTTTTTATCACTTACCTACTCGAGGACGAGTAGAAGTTAAGCTTGGGGATGTTGATACATTGCAAATGTATCTATAATTTTTGATGTTCCATGCTTGGTTTTATCCACTTTCTTGTGTTTTGTTCCAACTTTGGAGTACTTTTCTTATGATTTCTTGGACTAACCTATTAACAAGAGCCACAGTGACAACTGCCTGTTTTCTG
The DNA here is from genome assembly GCA_910589775.1 of Avena eriantha. Lineage (NCBI taxonomy): Eukaryota > Viridiplantae > Streptophyta > Magnoliopsida > Poales > Poaceae > Avena > Avena eriantha. The sequence goes on along the minus strand of OU342740.1, from coordinate 134,852,496 downwards.
CTGTTTTTGGTTCCAGGAAAGTCAGAAAATGAATATTCTCAGAATTAGACGGGACAAAAGCCAAAGTGCCTATTTTTCCGGAAGACATCAAGTGCCAGAATACGAGACGGAGAAGTTCCAGGGGCCAGCCACACCACCTGGTCGCGCGGCCAGGCTGGGCCTGCGCCAGGGGGTGGTGTGGTGGCTCCCGACACCCCCCGGCCTCTCCTTCCGCCTATATATTGCCCTTGGGACGAAAACCCTAAGGGCCCGATGAAAAAATCCACGAAAGAGTCTGTAGCCACTGTCATCTCCATCCCTAGATCAGGAGGGATCTGAAGCTCTTCCCGGCACCCTGCCGGAGAGAGGAATTCACCCTGGAGGCCTTCTTCATCACCATGAAAACCTTCGGTGTGATGCGTGAGTAGTTCATCCTTGGACTAAGGATCCATGTAGTAGCTAGATGGCTGGTTCTCCTCCTTTGTGCTTTCATGTTTAGATCTTGTGAGTTCCGTTCATGATCAAGATCATCTATTTGTAATTCTTACATGTTGTGTTTGCGGGGATCCGATGGATATTGAGATGCTATTTCAGATTCATTATTGATTCTATCATATCTTTGTTATTTGTGATCTTGCATGCTTTCCGTTGTTAGTAGCTATCTTGGCCAAGTAGATGCTAGCAACTCCAAGAGTTAGTATTTATGCTCGATAGTGGGTTCATGCCTCTGGTAATCTGGGGAAGTGACAGAAATCTCTAAGGTACTAGATGTGCTGTTGCTACTAGGGAGAAAACAAAAATCATTTGTTCATAGAACAATCGTATTGTCTACTTTACACGCAGTTCGTAAAGCAATAATATGTTGCTTGCAACTTAATACTGGAGGGGGTTCGGATGATAACCTGAAGGTGGATTATTAGTCATAGATGCAGTTGGATGGCGGTCTATGTATAATGTTATAATGCCCAATCAAGTCTCAAAGGATTCAAGGTGATTAGTATATGCCTGTATTGCTTTCTCGGTGTTTGTTAATTGCCCTACTGTAATTTGTTCACCCAGCATGTTATCTATCTTAAGGAGAGCCACCTCTACTGAACTATGGATCCCGGTCCTTTTTCTTTACATACGATCAGAAGCTGTTTACTTCTTTGTGTTTACTTTCTGCAAACTTTTACTTCTTTCCATTCGATACGTTTAATCCTTTGTTTTCCGCAAAACACGATGAGATTGACAACCTCATCGCAAGTTGGGGACAAAGTTCTGTGGTTGTGTTGTGCAGGTCTCCACGTTGCCACTAGCACCGGTAGTGCGCCCTGCCAAAGCTCAGCTAGTAACACCTTTGGGGTGTTTCCTTGCTCCTACTGGTTCGATTAAACCTTGGTTTCATAACTAAGGGAAACTTGCTGCTGTGCTCATCCTAGCTTCCTCTTGGGGTTCCCAATGAGCTCTACATCAACACCGCCATCAAGCATTTTTCTGGGCGCCGTGCATTGAGCCATCACTCATACGCGGTCTGTGCGGGGCTTGACAATTTTCCGACTTTTTGGTAGCTAGGTCCCGAGTCAGATTCGCCGATGAAGATCTAGATGTATCCGTAGGGGATGACAAAGCAGCGTGTGGGGTTCGTCTTTGCCGGCACCCAAAACTCACCAGGAGGGACGATCGGGACGTTGCCGGAGCAGAGAACGCGACCGATGGCTACGGTATCACCGATTCCACGAAGAGATTGGACCTCACCCGGTGTAGAGCTCGTAGCGCCTCTTGCCCCACGGTGGGCGCCAACTGTCATGGTATTGCCGACGAGTACTCCATGGAGGGGTCCTCGCAGTGCGTGTTTAGAGACATGGGGTAAGGCAGAGAGTTGGCGGGTACGAGGTAACATAGCTTACCTAGGTTCAAGTCCCACAATGGTGGCGGAACTCTACTCCTGCTATAAATCACAATAATGGCAATACGCCGAGATATAGAGATAGGTTCACTTTGCGAGGTGTTGCACGTTGTACGCAGCAATCTGAGAAGTTGTGCCCTAAAGGCTCCCACATGCCGACTTATAAAGGCGCCAAGACCTAGGGTTTATAGGGAAAGGTCCTTGCCGGACAAGGTAAAGAGTCCTAGACTAATACGTACTAGTCTTCCATGTCTTGTACTCCAAGGTTCCGCGTACGTCGGTGATTCCTACGTAGCCTTCCTTTATCCGGCATGGGCCTCCCTTCAGGATCCGTCTAACTGGGCCACCCAGCAAGCCATAGGCCTTGCTACCAACTATGGGCCACTCGGGTTAGGCGGATTGGTGACATGCTATGAGGATACCCACATAGCATATCCCCAACATTCAATGTCACTGATTTCTCACCCTACCATGGAGATGTTCAAGATGATAACTATGAAGAGTCGAGGATGACTCTTTCCCAATGGGGGAGCTGATGCAGCCCATCCTACGGACACTCCTACATCTACACCACCAAGTCCTCGAAGTGGACCCATGACTCGTTCCTGAGCCAAGCTCCTTCAAGCTAAGGTCAATTTGCTCCTCTCATCATGTGGCTTTGACATACACTTGGATGGCTTGCTACTTCATGCCACTACTCTATGCATTATCAGGTATGAAGCCCTGACGCGTCGAACCATGAGCCCAGAAGTTGCACCTGTCCTGACGCTGCCTGAGCCAGAGAGTCCACCCGAATCCAGCCGGAATGTCCGGTGCTACCGGAGTGTCCGGCCAACCCCATCCCCATCCTGGCGTGGACATTCTATGTGCTACATTGGACTCTACCCGGACTCTACCTAGAGTTTCAGGCCACCCCCGACTATCCGGTCCACTCGACCCAGACTGTCCAGCCCGAAGATGGGCCTGCAAGCCATAGCTGGGCCCTGTGGCCCATGTACCCCTCTACTTCACCCAGAACTCTACTTTAATGCCTAAATTAGCCATGAACTTGTGGATGGCCTATATATAGTCCACCACCTCTATTGTAAACCCTAGGCTTGATATATGGAATTAGTGCAAACCCCTTGTGGATCTATCTAGTTCTTGCCTCATGCTCCTTTGATAGAGGAGCACCAAATATCACAAACCTCGTTGGAGTTTACATCGTGCCTCCGCGTTGTACAAAGCCTTGGCAGTGGAGATCCATTGTCAAGACGTCAAGATCTCACCGATACTCCCTTCTTGTCATGCTGGTTCGAGAGAGAGAGATCCCCGACCGACGCTGATCCTATGGATTGCGCCAGACCAGTAGCCGCCGGAGTGAGCAATTGGCTTGTATCGTGTCTCCGTGTGTGGGTGTGTTCCTCGTTTTCTTCGTGTGTGAGTTCGCATTTTTGCTCTCTCCCTCATCCCCACACTCACTCCGCCTCTATTTCAAGGGATCCGTGAAAGATCGGGCCATCCCCAAGGTTGCCCCGCATCAAAGGTTATTTTGAAAAGAACACATGTAATGTCACTCCATGTGTCAAACCATGATTAGAGACCCCAAGAACACATTGGAATGCAATAACCACATGTAATGGTGCACCAGTGTGACAGAAGTTACATCACCACACACACCTTATGTGGATCAAGGTGGTTTGGAAAAGAAGACATGCAATGGCACTCCATGTGTTAAACCATGGTTAGAGAGCCTAAGAACAGATTGGAATGCAACTGTCACATGTAGTGGAGCACCAATGTGATAGAGGTTGCATCACCACACCCACATGCGTGTGTCTGGTCATGTGGATCAAGGTGGTTTGGAGAAGAACACATGCAATGGCAGTCCATGTGTCAAACTATGGTTAGAGTGCACAAGAATACATTGGAATGCAACTTCCACATGTAATGGAGCACCAATGTGACAGAAGTTCCATCACCACTTCCACCTGAGTGTTTGTGGTCATGAGGATCAAGGTGGTTTGGAAAAGAACACATGCAATATCACTCCATGTGTCAAACCATGGTCAGAGAACCCAAGAACACATTGGAATGCAATAGCCACATGTAATGGTGCACCAGTGTGACAAAGGTTGCATCACCACATCCACTTTAGTGGTGTGGTCATAAGGATCAAGGTTGTTTGGAAAAGAACACATGCAATGTCACTCCATGTGGCATACCATGGTGAGAGAGTCCAAGAACACATTGGAATAAAACTGCCACATGTAATGATGCACCAGTGTGATAGAGGTAGCATCAACACATCCACTTGAGTGTGTGTGGTCAAGTGGATCAAGGTTGTTTGGAAAATAACACATGCAATGTCACTCCATGTGTCAAACCATGGTTAGAGAACCTAATAACACATTGGAATGCAGCTGCCACATGTAATGGTGCACTAGTGTCATAGAGGTTGCATCAACACATCCACATGAGCGTGTGTGGTCTTGTGGATCAAGGTGGTTTGGAAAAGAGCAGTTGCAATGGCACACCATGTGTTAAACCATGGTCAGAGAGCCCAAGAACACGTTGGAATACAACTGCGACATGTAATGGAGCATTATTGTGCTAGACGTTGCGTCACCACATCCACCTGAGTGTGTATGGTCATGTGGATCAAGGTGGTTTGGAAAAGAACACATGCAATGGAACTCCATGAATCAAACCATGGTCTGACAGCCCAAGAACTCATTGAAATGCAACAACCACATGTAATGGTGCACCAATGTGAGAAAAGTTGCATCACCACACCCACCTGAGTGTGTGTGGTCATGTGGATCAAGGTGGTTTTGAAAAGAACACATGCAATGGCACTCCATGTGTTAAACCATTGTCAAGGATCCCAACAACACATTGGAATGGAACTGCCACATGTAATGGAGCACTAGTGTGACAAAGGTTGCATCACCACACCCACTTGAATGGTGTGGTCATAAGGATCAAGGTTGTTTGGAAAAGAACACATGCAATGTCACTCCATGTGGCATACCATGGTGAGAGAGCCCAAGAACACATTGGAATGCAACTATCACATGTAATGGAGCACCAGTTTGATATAGGTTGCATCACCACATCCACCTGAGTGTGTGAGGTCATGTGGATCAAGGTGGTTTCGAAAAGAACTCATGCAATGGCACTCCATGTGTCAAACCATGGTTAGAGAGTCCAAGCCAACATTGGAATGCAACTGCCACATGTAATGGTGCACCAGTGTGATAGAGCTTGCATCACCACATCCACGTCAGTGTGTGTGCTCATAAGGATCAAGGTGTTCTGGAAAAGAACACATGCAATGTCACTCCACGTGTCAAACCATGGTTAGAGAGTCCAAGTCCAAGAACACATTGGAATGAGAATATATTATAACTTTGCCTACAACACAACGTACTCTCGACCCCCTCCTCCCGATCCCCTTCTCCTCCCGACCTCGTGGGGTGCCGCCACCGCCGCACCAGGTTGCCACCCTCGCCCCCGGCGAGCCACCCCCTCCCGCACGCCCCTCCTCTCTATCGCCACCGGTTCCATCGCCGGACAAAGCTCCAGCGGCGTGGCAGCGGCGGTGCCCTAGCCCTCGCATGCGTCGCTTCCATGGTGGCGGCGTCTCGAGATCCAGGCATCGGTGGCAGCGTTCCAGCGGATCTCCAGCAATGATGGTGGGTGGGCGGCAGCCAGTGCTCTGACTACAGTGGTCCCTGGGCAGCGGGGCGACGGATGGTGTCGAGATCTAGGGTTCCTAGATCGGTGATGTCTTTGCCTCCTCGACGTTGTCCAGTGTCGTCCGGAGGTATTCTGCGGCCTACTTTGCATCATGAGGGCACCCGGGGTGGAGGCCCTAGGTTTGGTGGAGGTGGACATCTTCTCTGTAGAAGGTGGCCGGCCTGCGGCTGGATTGGAAGATCTCGCGATCCATCTTCTAGTCCCAGCAGCAAGACGGGAAGACCTAGGTGTCAGTGAAAACCGAGCCATTGGCAGGCGATGGTGGCATTACCACATAGTTACCTTGATGAAGGCATCGCCGTGCACCTTGTGTCTACCTCAATCGTGCTACTCCAGGGGAAACCCTGAGATCTTCGAGTCGGGCGATGGCGGTGTTGTGGTATCGATATCGCATTCTCTCCTGGGTGCATCGCCTGTGGAGAAGAGTTGGAGGGAAGTAGCAGGAGAGGTGGAGCGGCTAGCACGTGGATGGTGGTGCTGCTTGGCACCGCGGTGGTGTCAGTGGCTGTTGTGGGAAGAGTCAGCACATCGATATACATGCTGAAAATGGTTGGTGGAAGATAGTGAAGGCAGCGACATCCGGAGCATGTGCATGGGAGCCGCTCCGTGGATATGTTGTGCGGTTCTAGGGCTCCTTTTGCTTGAGTTCGATCCACCACGCCAAAGTGCTCCAGCTTCTCTTGGCGAGTGGCAATAGTGTAAGTGACCATTGGGCGGGGTCGAAACAGGTAGATACGTGGTTGATATATCTCGTTGGGGAGCTAGCAATACGGTTATCGTTTTTTCTCCGTGTTTTGTTTTGGTGGTTCCGGTTTGTATGATCTTTGTAATGGCCTTAGAAAAATATTGTGGTTCTAATAATAAATAAAGGTTGTGTGCATTGCTCGATGCAGAGATCGGGGCTCTGTTCCCCATTTCAGAAAAAAAAAGAACACATTGGAATACAACTGCCACATGTAATGGTGCACCAGTGCGATAGAGGTTGCATCACCACATCCACCTAAGTGCTTGTGGTCATGTGGATAAAGGTGGTTTGTAAAAGAACACATGCAATGTCACTCCATGTGTCACACCATGGTCAGAGAACCCAAGAACACACTGGAATGCAACAACCACATGTAATGGTGCACCAGTGTGACAAAAGTTGCATCACCACATCCACGTGACCGTGTGTGGTCATAAGTATCAAGGTGGTTTGGAAAATAATAGATGCAATGCTACTCCATTTGTCATACCATGGTTAGAGAGCCCAAGAACACATTGGAATTCAATAGCCACATGTAATGGTTCACCACTGTGATAGAGGTTACATCACCACATCCGCAAGAGCACGTGTGGTCATGTGAATCAAGATTGTTTGAAAAAGAACACAAGAAATGGTACACCATGTGTCAAACCATGGTCAGAGAGTCCAAGAACACATTGGAATACAACTGCCACATGTAATTGAGCACTAGTGTGCTAGAGGTTGCATCACAAAATCTACCTGAGTGTGTGTGGTCACGTGGATCAAGGTGGTTTGGAAAACAACACATGCAATGGTACTCCACGTGCCAAACCATTGTCAGAGAGCTCAAGAACACACTTGAATGCAATAGCCACATGTAACGGTGCACCAGTGTGACAGATCTTGCATCACCACATCCACATGAGTGTCTGTGGTCATGTGGATCAAGGTGGTTTGGAAAAGAACACATGTAATGGCACAACATGTGTCAAACCATGGTCAGAGAGCCTAAGAACACATTGGAATGCAACTGCCACATGTAATGGTGCTCTAGTTTGATATAGGCTGCATAACCAGATCCACTTGAGTGTGTGTGGTCATGTGGATCAAGGTGGTTTGGAAAAGAACACATGCAATGGCACTCCATGTGTCAAGTCATGGTTAGAGAGCCCAAGCACACATTGGATTGCAACAGCCATATATAAGAGTGACAGAGGTTGCATCACCATATCCACATGAGTGTGTGTGGTCATGTGGATCATGGTGCTTTCAAATATAACACTCGCAATGGCACTCCATGTGTCAAAACATGTTCAAAGAACCCAAGATCACATTAGGATGCAACTGCCACATGTAATGGTGCACCAGTGTGACAGCGGTTGCATCACCACACCCACCTGAGTGTGTGTGGTCATGTGGGTCAAGGTGGTTTGGAAAAGAACACATGCAATGGCACTCCATGTGTCAAACCATGGTTAGAGATCCTAAGAACAGATTGGAATGCAACTGTCACATATAGTGGAGCGCCTGTGTGACAGAGGTTGCATCACCGACCTGAGTGTGTGTGGTGAAGAGGATCAAGGTGGTTTGGAAAAGAACACATGCAATGGAACTCCATGAATCAAACCATGGTCTGACAGCCCAAGAACTCATTATAATGAACCTGCCACAGGTAATGGAGCACTAGTGTGACAGCAGTTGCATCACCACATCCACGTGAGTGTTTTTGGTCATGTGGAACAAGGTGGTTTGGAAAAGAACACATGCAATGTCTCTCCATGTGGCATACCATGGTCAGAGAGACCAAGCACACATTGGAATGCAACTGCCACATGTAATGGACCACCAGCGTGACAGAAGTTGCATCACCACTTCTACCTGAGTGTTTGTGGCTATGTGGACAAAGGCGGTTTGGAAAAGAACACTTGCAATGTCAATCCATGTGTCAAACCATGGTCAGAGAACCCAAGAACACATTGGAATGCAACAGCCACATGTAATGGTGCACCTGTCTGATAGAGTTTGCATCACCACATCCACCTGAGTGTGTGTGGTCATGTGGATTAAGGTGGTTTGGAAAAGAACACATGCAATGGCACTCTGTGTGTCAAACTATGGTTATAGAGCTCAAGCACACATTGGAATGCAAGTGCCACATGTAATGGTGCACAGGTGTGACAAAGGTTGCATCACCACATCCACCTGAGTGTGTGTGGACATGTGGATGAAGGTGGTTTGGAAAACAACACACACAATGGCACTCCATGTGTCAAACCATGGTTAGAGAGCCTAAGATCACATTGGAATGCAACTACCACATGTAATGGCCCACCAGTCTGACAGAGGTTGCATCACCACACCCACTTATGTGTGTGTGGTCATGTGGATCAAGGTAGTTTGGAAAAGAACACATGCAATGGCACTCCATGTGTCAAACCATGGTTAGAGAGCGTAAGAAAACATTGGAATGCAAGTGTCACATGTAGTGGAGCACCATTGTGACAGAGGTTGCATCACCATGCCCACCTGAGTGTGTCTAGCCATGCAAGGTGGTTTGGAAAAGAACACATGCAATGGCACTCCATTTAGCAAACCATGGTCAGAGAGCCCAATAACACATTGGAATGCAACTGCCACATGTCATGTAGCACTAGTGTGACAGAAGTTGCATCACCACTTCCACCTGAATGTTTGTGGTCATGTGGATCAAGGTGGTCTGGAAAATAACACATGCAATGTCATTCCATGTGTCAATCCATGGTCAGAGAACCCAAGAATACATTGGAATGCAACAACAACATGTAATGTTGCACCAGTGTGGCAGAGGTTGCATCACCACATCCACTTAAGTATGTGTGGTCATAAGGATCAAGGTTGTTTGATAAAAAACACATGCAATGTCACTCCATGTGGCATACCATGGTGAGAGAGTCCAAGGACACATTGGAATAAAACTGCCACACGTAATGGTGCACCAGTGTGACAGAGGTTGCATCACCACATCCACTTGAGTGTGTGGTCAAGTGGATCAAGGTTGTTTGGAAAAGAACACATCCAATGCACTCCATGTGTCAAACCATAGTTAGAGAGCCTAAGAACACATTGGAATGCAGTTGCCACATGTAATGGTGCACCAGTGTGATACATGTTGCATCCCCACATCCACCTGAGCGTGTGTGGTCTTGTGGATCAAGGTGGTTTGCAAAGGAACACATACAATGGCATACCATGTGTCAAACCATGGTTAGAGAGCCCAAAAACACATTGGAATACAACTGCCAAATGTAATGGAGCGCTACTGTGCTAGAGGTTGCATCACCACATCCACTTGAGTGTGTGTGGTCATGTGGAGGAAGGTGGTTTGGAAAAGAACACATGCAATGGCACTCCACGTGTCAAACCATTATCAGATAGCCCAAGAACACATTGGAATGCAACAACCACATTTAATGGTGCACCAGTGTGACAGATCTTGCATCGCCAGATCCACTTGAGTGTGTGTGGTCATGTGGATCAAGGTGGTTTGGAAAAGAACACATGCAATGGCAGTCCATGTGACAAAGCATGGTTAGAGAGCCCAAGCACACATTGGATTGCAACAGCCATATGTAAGTGTGACAGAGGTTGCATAACCATATCCACCTAAGTGTGTCTATTCATGTGGATAAGGGTGCTTTGGAAAAGAACACACGCAATGGCACTCCATGTGTCAAAACATGGTCAGAGAACCCAAGATCACATTGGGATGCAACTGCCACATGTAATGGTGCACCAGTGTGACAGTGGTTACATCACCACACCCACCTTCGTGTGTGTGGTCGTGTGGGTCAAGGTGGTTTGGAAAAGAACACATGCAATGGCACTCCATGTGTCAAACCATGGTTAGAGAGCCTACGAATACATTGGAATGCAACTGTCACATGTAGTGGAGCACCAGTGTGATAGAGGTTGCATCACCACACCCACCTGAGTGTGTCTGGTCATGAGGATCAAGGTGGTTTGGAAAAGAACACATGCAATGGCACTTCATGAATGAAACCATGGTCAGAGAGCCCAAGAACACATTGTAATGCAACTACCACATGTAATGGAGCACTAGTGTGACAGAAGTTGCATCACCACATCCACAAGAGTGTTTTTGGTGATGTGGATCAAGGTGGTTTGGAAAGAACACATGCAATGACACTCCATGTGTCAAACCATGGTCAGAGAACCGAAGAACACATTGTAATGCAACATCCATATGTAATGGTGCACCGGTGTGACATAGGTTGCATCACCACATCCACTTGAGTGTGTGCGGTCATAAGGATCAAGGTTGTTTGGAAAATAACACATGCAATGCCACTCCATGTGGCATACCATGGTCACAGAGCCCAAGAACACATTGGAATGCAACTGCCACATGTAATGGAGCACCAGTGTGACAGAAGTTGCATCACCACTTCCACCTGAGTGTTTGTGGCCATGTGGATCAAGGCGGATTGGAAAAGAACACATGCAATGTCACTCCATGTGTCAAACCATGGTCAGAGAACCCAAGAACACATTGGAATGCAACAGCCACATGTAATGGTGCACCAGTATGATAGAGGTTGCATCACCACATCCACTTGAGTGTGTGTGGTTATGTGGGATCAAGGTTGTTTGGGAAATAACGCATGCAATGGCACTCCATGTGGCAAACCATGGTTAGAGAGCCCAAGAACACATTGGCATACAACTGCTACATGAAATGGAGCACTACTGTGCTAGGGTGGCATCACCACATCCACCTGAGTGTGTGTGGTTATGTGGATCAAAGTGGTTTGGAAATGAACACATGCAATGGCAATCCATGTGTCAAACCATGGTTAGATAGCCCAAGCACACATTGGAATGCAACTGCCACATGTAATTGTGCACCGGTGTGATAGAGGTTGCATCACCGCATCCACCTGAGTGTGTGTCGACATGTGGATGGAGGTGGTTTGGAAAAGAACACACACAATGGCACTCCATGTGTCAAACGATGGTCAGAGAGCCTAAGTTCACATTCAAATGCAACTGCCACATGTAATGGCGCACCAGTGTGATAGAGGTTGCATCACCACACCGACTTGAGTGTGTGTGGTCATGTGGATCAAGGTAGTTTGGAAAAGAACACATGCAATGGCACTCCATGTGTCAAACCATGGTTAGAGAGCCTAAGCACACATTGGAATGCAACTGTCACATGTAGTGGAGCACCATTGTGACAGAGGTTGCATCACCACGCCCACCTGAGTGTGTCTGGCCATGAGGATCAAGGTGGTTTGGAAAAGAACACATGCAATGGCACTCCATGTATCAAACCATGGTCAGAGAGCCCAATAGCACATTGGAATGCAACTGCCACATGTCATGGAGCACTAGTGTGACAGAAGTTGCATCACCACTTCCACCTAAATTTTTGTGGTCATGTGGATCAAGGTGGTTTGGAAAGGAAGACATGCAATGTCACGCCATGTGTCAATCCATGGTCAGAGAACGTAAGAACACATTGGAATGCAACAACCACATGTAATGGTGCACTAGTGTGGTAGAGGTTCCATCACCACATCCACTTAAGTGTGTGTGGTCATAAGGATCAAGGTTGTTTGATAAAAAACACAAGCAATGTCACTCCATTTGGCATACCATGGTGAGAGAGTCCAAGGACACATTGGAATAAAACTGCCACACGTAATGGTGCACCAGTGTAACAGAGGTTGCATCACCACATCCACTTGAGTGTGTGTGGTCAAGTGGATCAAGGTTGTTTGGAAAAGAACACATCCAATGCACTCCATGTGTCAAACCATAGTTAGAGAGCCTAAGAACACATTGGAATGCAGCTGCCACATGTAATGGTGCACTAGTGTGATACGTGTTGCATCACCACATCAACCTGAGCGTGTGTGGTCTTGTGGATCAAGGTGGTTTGCAAAAGAACACATGCAATGGCACACCATGTGTCAAACCATGGTCAGAGAGCCCAAAAGCACATTGGAATACAACTGCCACATGTAATGCAGCGCTACTGTGCTAGAGGTTGCATCACCACATCCACTTGAGTGTGTGTGGTCATGTGGATGAAGGTGGTTTGGAAAAGAACACATGCAATGGCACTCCACGTGTCAAACCATTATCAGATAGCCCAAGAACACATTGGAATGCAACAACCACATGTAATGGTGCACCAGTGTGACAGATCTTGCATCACCACATCCACCCGAGTGTGTGTGGTCATGTGGATCAAGGTGGTTTGGAAAATAACACATGCAATGGCACTCCATGTGGGAAACCATGGTGAAAGAGTCCAAGAACACATTGGAATGCAACTAGCACATGTAATGCTACGCCAGTTTGATATATGTTGCATCACCACATCCACCTAAGTGTGTGTGATCTTGTGGATCAGGGTGGTTTGGAAAAACACATGCAATGCCAGTCCATGTGTCAAACCATGGTTAGGGAGCCCAATAACTCATTGGAATGCAATTGTCGCATGTAATGGAGCACCAGTGTGAAAGAGGTTGCATCACCACACCCACCTGAGTGTGTGTGGTCATGTGGATCAAGGTGGTTCGAAAAGTAACACATGCAATGGAACTCCATGTGTCAAACCATGGTCAGAGAGCCCGAGAACACATTGGAATGTAACCGCTGCATATAATGGTGCGCCAGTGTGACATAAGTAGCATCACCACATATAATGGTTACGTGCAGTCTCTGGAAAGACTTAGCTACCCCATAAGCGAAGAGTTCGCTACAGACATAATTCTGAACTCTCTTCCTAGTGCATATGGTTAGTTCATATCGAACTACCACATGCATGGTATGGATAAGAAGCTCACTGAATTACACGGTATGCTCAAGCAGAATGAGGCGGATCTCAAGATAGGTGCCAGTCAAGTGTTGATGGTACAAAACAAGGCTAAGTTCAAGAAGAGTTCTTGGACTAAGAAGAAGAAGGCAAAGTCAGGAGGTAAGGCGGAGGACCCAGTCCAAAGCGCTTCCTCAGGGACTAAGCCATCTCCTACAGCCAGATCCACTTGCTTCTACTACAAGTCGGATGGCCACTAGAAGAGGAATTGCAGCAAGTATCTGGTTGATAAAGCCAAGAGCGGAGGTGTGACTTCCGGCTCATGTACGCTTGTTTGCAATGTTATAGACATTTATCTTGCTGATGCACCTGGTAGTTCTTGGGTATATGATACCGGATCAGTCATTCACATCGGCAACTCGTTGCAGGGATTGGTAAGAACTAGGAGCGTTGCAAGAGGCGAGGTTGACATTAGAGTCGGAAACAAGCGAGAGTCGCTGCGTTGGAAGTCGGCACAATGCAACTTCATTTACCTTCTGGATTCATAATGGAGCTAAATAATTGTTATTATGTTCCAGTGCTTAGTCGAAACATCATTTCTTCCTCATGTTTGATGAGATAGGGCTATGAGTCAAATATTAAGAATAATGGTTGTTCTTTATATTTGAATGATATGTTTCATGGCTTTGCGCCCGTCCGGGACGGGTTATTTATTTTGAATCTTGAGGGTGAATCTGTCTATAACATAAATGTGAAAAGGTTGAAACCAAATGATCTGAATATGACTTACTTTTGGCATTGTCGGCTTGGTCATATAAGTTGGAAACGCATGAAGAAGCTCCATGATGATGGACTCCTAACTTCGTTCGACTTGGAGTCGTTTGAGACATGCGAATCCTGCCTTCTCGGCAAGATGACCAAGACACCTTTTGCAAAGAGTTGTGAAAGGGCGTCCGACTTATTGGGACTGGTACATAGTGATGTATGTGGCCCAATGAGCACGACAACCAGAGGTGGTTATGAGTACTTCATTACCTTCACTGATGATTTGAGTAGGTATGGATATATATACTTGATGAAACATAAGTCGGAAGCCTTTGAAAAGTTCAAGGAATTATAGAATGAGGTACAAAATCAACTTGGCAAGAAAATAAAGTTTCTCCGGTCGGACCGAGGAGGCGAGTACATGAGCCATGAGTTTGATGACCATCTAAAGAGTTGTGGAATAGTTCCCCAGCTCACTCCTCCAGGAACGCCGCAGAGAAACGGTGTGTCGGAAAGGAGGAATCGGACCTTGTTGGACATGGTACGATCAATGGTGAGTCGAATAGATCTGCCTTTATCATTTTGGGGTTATTGTCTAGAAACTGCAGCGTTCACACTAAACAGAGTACCATCAAAGTCGGTAGAGAAGACACCGCATGAGATGTGGACTGGTAAGAAGCCAAGTTTGTCTTTTCTTAAGATTTGGGGTTGTGAAGCTTTTTTCAAGCGACTTCAGTCGGACAAGCTTACAGCTAAGTCGGATAGGTGTATTTTCGTGGGATATCCGAGGGAAATCTTGGGTTACTATTTCTACAACCGAGAAGAGGGCAAAGTGTTTGTGGCTCGAAACTGTGTCTTCCTTGAGAAAGAGTTTCTCGGTCGAGGAGTCAATGGGAGTACGGTGCATCTCGAAGAAATTCGAGAAATACCGGCTAGCAGCGAGTCGGCAAAAGCCTTGGAGGTTGAGCCGGATGTGGTACCTGAGCCAGAAATTGCACCGACACTGCGAAGATCGGCCAGATTGCGAAGTGTTCGTGATGTGATGTTGTTGGACAGTGATGAGCCAGCAACTTATTCGGAAGCGATGGTGGGTTGTGATTCTGAGTCATGGCTTGGAGCCATGAGATCCGAGTTAAAGTCCATGGATGAAAATCAAGTTTGGAACTTGGTTGATTTTCCAGACGGTGCAAGACCCTTCGAGTGCAAATCGGTCTTTCAGAAGAAAACTGATATGGATGGAAATGTTTCTATCTATAAAGCACGGCTTGTCGCGAAGGGGTTCCGACAAGTTCAAGGAGTTGACTACGATGAGACTTTTTCTCCTGTAGCGATGCTTAAATCAGTCCGGATCATGTTAGCTATAGCAGCCTATTTCTACTATGAGATATGGCAGATGGATGTCAAGATGGCTTTCCTTAATGGAAATTTAACCGAGGACGTGCATATGATACAGCCCGAGGGTTTTGTGGATCCGGCTAATGCTGAAAAGGTATGCAAACTTCGGAAATCCATTTATGGGTTGAAGCAAGCATCTCGGAGTTGGAAAATTCGCTTTGATGAGGCAGTCAAATTGTTTGGCTTCATCAAGAGCGATCATGATTCTTGTTGATACAAGAAGTTTAGTGGGAGCAAAGTAAACTTTCTGATCTTGTATGTGGATGACATATTATTGATTGGAAATGATGTCCAGATATTGCAAGAGACCAAGGAATCATTGGAAAGGAGTTTTTCGATGAAAGATTTGGGTGAGGCGACTTACATACTAGGAATCTGGATCTATAGAGATAGATCAAAGCGGCTCATTGGATTTAGTCAAAGTACATATTTGGACAAAGTGTTGAAGAAGTTCAACATGGAATCGTCTAAGAAGGGGTTCTTACCGATGTCCCATGGCGTAAAACTTAGCAAGACTCATTGTCCTTCGACAACTGATGAGCGAAGTCGGATGAGTGCGATTCCGTATGCTTCTGCAATCGGATCCATCATGTACGCTATGATTTGTACTAGGCCAGATGTTTCCTATGCTCTAAGTGTTGTGAGCAGATACCAGGCTGACCCTGGAGAGATCCACTGGGCAGCGGCTAAAAATATCCTCATGTACTTGAGAAGGACTAAGGATATGTTCCTGGTTTATGGAGGTGAGGATGAACTCAGTGTAAAGGGTTACACGGATGCGAGTTATCTCACTGACTCGGATGATTCTCGTTCGCAATCCAGATATGTGTTTGTGATAAACGGAGGGGGTGTAAGCTGGAAAAGTTCCAAGCAAGAAACGGTGTCTGCGTCTACGACATAGGCTAAGTATATTGCTGCCTCGGAGGCGGCAAAAGAAGATGTTTGGATGAGGAATCTCCTCATGGATCTTGGTGTGGTTCAGGGCTCGTCCAATCCATTAGACGTGTATTGTGACAACAATGGTGCTATTGCACAAGCCAAGGAACCTAGAAAACACCAGAAGAACAAACATATACTCATGCGGTACCACCTTATTTGCCAGTTCGTGGATCAAGGTGATATCAAGTTATGCAAGGTACACACGGATGCAAACATTGTGGATCAGTTGACAAAGCCACTTCCACAGCCGAAGCAGGAGGCGCACCTGAGAGCAATGGGCATCAGATGTCTGGACATGTGATGTCGGAATATTGACTCTAGTGCAAGTGGGAGACTGTTGGGAATATGCCCTAGAGGCAATCATGTATGATGATATTCCTGTGTATTCATAAGGTTATGGTCCATGTATGAATTGTTGATATGTATCATCGAATATGTGATTTGATTGTGGAACTACATATTCATGTTGTTCATACTAATTGTCCTTGGTCATTGAGGGTGTGCCAGACATACAACATAGACCAATGTGAAAGTCGGCAGATGACTAGGTTCCACTTGTCATGGGCATGGAGATGCTATTCTGACTTACATGAATTCGGCTAAAGAGTTTAGCGAGTCGGACTAACCCATATTGATATGCAACGAACAAGTCGTCATTTGCATGTCTCAATCAATGTAATCCTTAGACCTGAGGTTATTGCACAATCCGAGTTGAGGATCTCCGACTTAGGTTTTGTCAAACGATGTTCCGTCATTGGGCAGTTATAAAGGCGGAGTTCGGGTCGACTGAGAATCAAGCTGCGTGATGTGAATAACCAAGACGGGATTTTTCCCCTCCATCCGGAGAGATATTCTCAGGGCCCTCTCGGAAGATATGATTCGGAAAGCATGGCCATGCGCGTCTCAGATTAAGTGTTAACCGAGGCAGCCGACTAAGAGTTAGTCGGATGAATCACTTATCTCGGATCGAGAAAGAGAGTCGGACTATTTAAGGGATGACGATCATTCGCCTATAGTCCGACAAAGTATATCGTGAGGCAAAAGGGACTTAGACGAAAGTCGCATTGGAAGGTATGTCGTCATGACTTATTGGTACTTGGGAGTTGGCACGTTCTGCTAGGAGCCGCTACCAACTGATCGATCATGAGTGAGACTCGGAATCGTGTTCGGGTTGCCATGAGCCTGTCGGGTCACACACTTAAGAGCGGGAGCAAGTTTGGGTTAGACCGAAACAGGAAACCTATTTGGGTTGGACCCAAATAGAGACATGGACTTAGTCAGCAAGTGAGACTTGAAGAGGCTAATATAGGCCTTTTTAGTGAATGGGCCACAAGTGAGTGGAGCCCACTTTCACTCCCTATATAAGCTGGGGCGCAGGTGCTTAGAGCACAAGGTTAGGTCACTCCATGTGTTGGAAACCCTAGCCCCAGTCCGTCCTGTCGCCGCCGTACCGGACCTAGCAGTCCATCGCCGGTGCTCCTCCTCTTACGTGTGGACACCGGCGGAGGTGCTGTACGTTCAGCACTTTGACGATCGTGAAGAAAGTACGGATCGTGGATCGTGGAACCGGAATGGATCGCGAGGACTGCACTGCATCAAGCGACGTGCTTCATCAATTCCGCAACTGCGCGTTTAGTGGTAATCCTCGTGGCCTTCTACTTGAGCTGGATCTTGGGATCACCGCGTAGGGAAAAAGTTTTGTTTATCTCTACGTGCCCCAACAAAACCATGGTCAGAGAGCCTAGGAACACATTAGAATGCAACTCCCACATGTGATGGAACACTAGTGTCGGGGGATGACCTCTGGACAAGAACTTTGGTAGTCGGTTCGCGTCCGGCTGGCTGAGCGTAGCCGGACATGACCAAGTCATACCGGCTACTTCACGGTAGCCAGAACCAAGAGGAGCAACAAGACACGGGACCGGATACATCAGCGTGGCCGGACACAATCAAGAGGATAGGGCGACGTACTAGACAATGCGCGGTACTACTTGGTACGACGACAACACCTACAACTACATGGCCATACCGAAGACTTTGCGGGGTGACGCGGGAAAAGTGGCTAGATGCTGACGACAGGCTCGCACGGTGTTCACTGTACCCACGACGACCCTACTGCACGTACCTCGATGGGATGTAAACGTACCGGATACTGTAGATGACCAGCCGGTTGGGACCCGCCTATAGGGCCCACCAGCCGGACAGGCCAGTGACACCATTGCCCCTCTACCTATATAAGGAGGGGCAAGGTTCTCGTAGAAAGGGTTGGTCTCAATGCATTTAAGGTGGTAGCTATAGAATACAACTCAAGGAGCAATTGTAGCCCGTATAATACTCATAGTCAGATTGGCAGGAGTAGGAGTTTTACCTCACCACGAGGGCTCCGAACCTGGGTACTTCTTGTGTCTCGCTACACTTATTCATATCCAATCCTGCCTGCGGACGCCGTCGAGAGCTTCCCTGCTAGTCCCCACACCTCTATCTAACCTGTTTAGGTACTGACATTCCCAATACAACGACAGTTGGCGCCCACCATGGGGCTACATGGCTTCGGCCGGAGTCACGTTCCGCACGGGACCCCGCACCTCAGCCGGTGAGCATGTGGCCTCTGGCCTAGTGCTTACGCTCGGCAAGTTCGGCTGCATCATCGACAACGCTTCGTGTGTCGCTGGATCCACTTTTCCCGCAAACCGCTCCATTCTGCTTTTCGGCGACCTCCCCGTCTATGTCGCCACCGTGCCGAAGCGTTTCCCTAGGGAGATCATCTCCGTACCGGAATCGCTGCTACCCAGCAGCGGCATCTCCATCGCCTCACGCGGCATTGAGGTCATGATGGCCGGCTCCAGCTCCTAGCCTTGCCATCCTCGGGAGCAGAGTGCGGACGAAGTCGGAACTTCCGCCCCGTCATGGTCAAAGAACCCGGTGCAGGAGGCCATTGACCGGCTCCTCATGCTGGTTAACCTCGGGGACAACTCGGAGGAGGCGGAGGCCAACTTCACCATGGAGAGGCAACTTTTTCTATAGGAGTCCATCGAGCTGGCCGTGGCCAAGAAGCAGAGCGACATCACCCAGCGCAAATACGTCCGCGCCCATGGCCACACTCCGGCTATAGTGGAGCCGAGTTGGCGCGAGCAAGTACAGCACCGTGGCAGCAAGCTAGGCGGTAGGATGGACAGGAATGGCGTGCCGGATCAGCCACATGTTCTTGTCCGGCCTGCTTATAGTACGCCCATCATGAACCTGCGCGCGGGCCGCGGCAGATGAGCTGCCCAGCATGGAGGGTGAGGAGAGAGACCAGTAGCAGGCCCGGGTGCAGGATCTCCTCCGGATCACGGATGCGAAGGCTGATGCCATCCGACAGATGCACGAGGACCCCAGCGGCTCCAGGCGAAGCAAGCCACCCGGCAACAGCAAGGGCACACCCCACGAGACACAGCATGCATCCTCTCCTCTGGCTAGATCATGTAGTCAGCGCTGCAACTATGGTAATAGAGGCCAGCCGCACTAGGAGCAGACAGTGAACAGCAACCCACCACCTCCCCCTCCACCAATCGGAGCGCCACGACCTGCCGGTTCCCGACTCTCGGGCCGGGTAGTAGTGCCCAACCCAAACCGTCCGGATGCCCGTGATCGCTTCGAGCTCCTAGCTCAAGCGCGCGTCATGGAAGAGGAAGACTCCATCAGACCGGTTTGTTTCGAACCTCGCATCTGGAACGAGCCGTTTCCGGATAAGTTCACCCTACCCAGGGATACCCCCAAGTATGATAGTAGCATGAAGCCAGAGGATTGGCTGACCGACTACGCCACGACAATCGGCATTGCCCATGGGAACAAGCGCATAGCGGTGCGCTATGTCCCTCCCATGCTAATCGGGTCACCGAGAACATGGCTCAACAGCCTCGCGCCTAACAACATCAACGCATGGCCAGATTTTGAGAAGGTGATCTTCCGCAACTTCAACGACACGTACAAGCATCCGGGACGCCCGCGCGACCTGGCCTTATGTGTCCAGGGCAACCACGAGTTGGACCGCGAGTACCTCGCCAAGTGGACGGAGCTGCACAACACCTGCGAGGGCATCCTAGAGAGCTAGGCGATCGGATTCTTCGTCGAAGGGGGCCGAGAAGGCACCATGCTTGGCCACCGGCTACTGTGCGACGAGCCAAAAACCATGGCGGAGCTCATGACTGTTGCGGACCAGTACGCCACGACGAATGACGCAATGAAGAAACCTCTCCATGTTAGCGTCGACGGGTGTCCGACTCCTCGGAGCCGGCTCGTGACTAGCCAAGCAACCCGGCTGGTGAAGCCAGATCTTCCAGGCGCCACGGCAACGACGACCGGTTCCACGGGGACCGCCAAGCCAGACAGCAGAAGCCTCGCTACCACGCGCAACAGGTCAATGCTGTGGAGGGCGCGCCCGACGCACCGGCTAACGACGCAAGAAGGCAGAAGCCGTGGATCACCTTTGACCAAATGTTTGACAGCCCGTGCAAGTGGCATAGCGGTCCCTTCAAACCGGCTATGCACACCACCTGGAACTGCAGATGGAATCGCTAGATGAAGGACCAAGGCAACCAGCAATGGCTACCCCCACACCCTCCCGGTGGACCCCTACCACCGGCTAGGGGAGCCGACAACAATGGTAATGGAGGCAACAGCGGCAAAAACAACAATGGCTACCCGTAGCCGCACGTCGCCTACCACATCTTTGAGACCGAGATGGATGATAAGCACAGCCACAGGCAACGCTCCAAGGAGGTCAACGCCATCGTCTCACCAGTCCCCCAGTACATAAACTGGTCGGAGACCCCCGTCACCTGGAGCAGGGAGGATCAGCTGGATCAGCTTCCGAATCCCGGGGGCTACGCCATGGTGCTTGACCCCCGCATCGTCTCCAATGAGCACACCTATCGTTTCTCGCGCATCCTCACTGACGGGGGCAGCAGCCTCAACTTGCTTTACCGGTCATCGCTGGAGAAGCTGGGCATCCGCGAGTGCGACATGCACCCGACTACCACGACATTCCACGGCATACTATCGGGGCCGGCTTGCGCTCCGCTGGGTAAAATCCACCTGGACGTCATCTTCGAGACCGAGGAGAACTTCCGGCGCGAGCCAGTATGGTTCGAGGTGGTGAACCTGTCGAGCTCCTACCATGCTCTCCTCGGGCACCCCGCCCTTGCCAAGTTCATGGCCATCCCCCACTACGCGTATCTCAATAAGAAGATGCCAGGGTCAAACGGCGTGATCACCGTCGCCGGCTGCTTCAGGCGGTCAATGGAGTGCGCCTCCGCCGGCTCCAAGCTGGCCGAAGCCCTCATCATAGCCGAAGAGAAGCGCGAGATCATGCGCAATGTAGCCATGGCCTAGTAAGCGATGTCGGCTAGTAGGAAGCCGGTTGGGGATGCGGCTTTCCAGACGGCCAAGGAGACGAAGAGGATCCTGCTTGACCCCTCTGACCCGACCAAGTTTGTCACCATTGGTGCCAACTTGGACAGTAAATAGGAAGGCGTGCTCGTCGACTTCCTCCATGAGAATCGGGACATCTTCGCATGGTCACCCAAGGACATGCCAGGTGTGCCAAGGGAGTTCGTCGAGCACTTGCTTCATGTGCGGCCAGATGCCAAGCCAGTCAAGTGTAACTACCTCGGTGAATTACGCTCTTAGTTAATGCCTGGATGAACGAAAGTGGTTAAAATAGTACGGTGGGGCCCAGGGCCACTCACGGTAGACCTTTCGGCCGTCCTAGCCACTTTCAGACAACGGGACAAGAACGAGCGGCGTAATCGGCAGGCGAAGGGATCAACTACATACACAAATGAGTATGTATGCAAGCCACATACAACAGTCCTCAGAGCCATTCCATCTAAAAGAAATAGAAATATAGCAACGCCATACGGCAAGATCCAAATGTCCTAGATAGATATAATAATTTAGGATAGCTCCTCATACATCACACATCAGAGTATCAGGCGGAAGAGGAAAGCAAGATCCGAGTACGGATAAGAAGCAAATTGGCATAAGATGCCCCATAAATAAACACATCCCGCCCACAGATCACACGGATCCCCGTTCCCGGAATCTCTACACCGAATGATCGTGGCCAACATCATCTGTCTCTTCCACCCAGTATCCATCTTGCGGGTACACCTGTTCATCTGAATCAAACAATTTATCGTGTGAGACCCTAGGGGTACTCAGCAAGTCTTTATGCCACTAAAGGGGACACAACCTGGGGTGACGCAATTGCAGCAAAAGATAATACCTAACAATTCTACAGATACTCGCTAACCTTCCGCCTAACTACTGATAGACGGAAGTCCGTGAATTAAGAACAACAGTTATCACAGTATAATTAACAGATCCATCCTCCTCCTCGCTTACCAACGAGGAAGCGGACGAACAACCCCCATCATCCGTTGGCAGTTTTATTAACCATTCCATGAGTATTGCACTATTTACTAGTCAAGTACTTAGTCAAATTAAAAGCGGTACTTTAATTATACTTGTCTATGATCGAGAAACTGTGCTCCAAGTCGTCCATAACCGCGGACACGGCTTTCAGAAAGATTTACCCTGCAGGGGTGCACGAATAGCAACACACACTCGATCAACCTCGGAAAAACCAAATCAAAACCCAACGAGGCATTCACGACAAAGCAATCACAGGATTCAGAAATATTTCAGGGGGCCACCCCATTAAGCTACCCGCAACGAAGTTGGCCGGCTCCGAGACGGACCCAAGGCTTGTGTGGACGGCGGTAAACGACTGGGAACCCGAAAATGTGACTGGGCTTGTCGATACAGCGAAAACGTGTCACGATCCAAAACAGTACAGGTGCTCCTCGCACAATCTTAAATAAAGCAGTAACATGGCATAAGTACAGAATAGTAATAAAGCCCCAAACTAATTGTGGCCCCAAGAAATAAGAATGAATCAGGCTCTGGCTCAGGGGGGTCCATAAGGCCTCCCGGATGTGGATAGTGCGAATAGTCAAGGAACAGGAATCAAGTACTCGGGGTCCTACGGGACACAAGTGAGCATGAAAAACCAAATAGCAGATATTGCTCACCGGTGCCTCTTTCATTAGTTATCCCATTACTACTCAGGTTAGGTTGTTTAGGTACCTCGTTATCCATCAGACACTCACATACCCTACTCATGCTTTTCTACGACTCGCATGGCTCAAACAACTCCTGTAGTAATGGCTCATGGGACCGGAACAAGCTTGGTGTGGTTTAAAAGTAAAGGCCATGCAGTACTTGGGATTCAATTTAATGCAGTCGCGACTCAATGATGCAAGAATAAGATAGAGGCAATAGGTACTGTATGTATGCAAGCATGTGGTAGTGCTTGCCTGGCAGCTCAGTTGAAGCGAGAGATGGATCTGGGTAATACTCCTGGGATTCCTGGTAATTCTCCTGTTGGGCGTCTATTCGAAGAAGAACCAAACAAACAAGGACCAACATAAATAAAGTGCACAAGCATATGAATTAAAATGCGACAAGCAAACAAACATTCCATGATAAATGCTGCACAATTTACATGGCATTAAAGTAGCATGGCAAATGTGAGGGGTGGATACAAGAGATAAAGCATTTTATTATTCATTTGTCCAAGTTTTATTGTCATAAACAGTTCAGATTTTTAATAACAACATGATGCATGCTTCAATTCAGAACAAGGACTGCATAAATAGAACGGGCTCATCGCGCTGATCAATTTAGACATATTATTTGTCTAATTTGGAATTATAAAACAAAAGTTATTAATTAATTAAGGAAAAGGGTATTTTATTGTAAGTTTAATCATCTCGAAATTTAAAGTGTTCAAACATTATTTTGAATGGCATATTTGAATTCCTCATATTTTTCTGATTCCAAAACATATATTACTTGTATTATTTGGATTTGTATTTTAAAAAATTATTTAAATCTGAATTGGATTTGAATTTAAATCAATTTGAAAAAGATTTAGATAAAAATAGACAAACGGAAAACATTCTACACTACAGGTAACTCTAGCCTAGACGCTGACGGGTGGGGTCAAAGCGGACTAGGGCCACGCGTGCGCGAGAAAACGTTTTGCACCGGGCAGAGGCTAGCCCAGGCACTGACAAGCGGGCCCGACGGCGAAGCTAGCCCCACGAGCCAGCGAGGGGCGTGGGTGTAGCCCGTCGCGCAGCGGGGACGGAGCGCGGGTTGATAGCCGGGTCTACTGGGGGGTTTTCTGCAAATTGCCAGGCGGCTGACAGGTGGGGACACTAGGGCTGCTGGGGACTGGGGCGTGATCGCCAAATAGCGCGGGGGTCCTTTTTGCAAAACGTCCGCGCGAGCGCTGTCTGGAACTGACGCTGTCTTCTCTGAACCTCGACGATGCCTGACGACGGCGCAGACTTCCGGCGAAGGTGGCGTCGCATCCGCGGCGAGAGAGCTCTGTCCGCCAAAACAAAAGTTGTAGAGGGGGGCTTCGGCTACGGATTTCGTTTAGGGAGGGTCGGCGGTGGCGGCCTGTGCTGGACGGGGCTCGTCGGTGAACAGAGGGGGAAAGCGCTACCTCGGTCTACCCTACGGCGGGGCAGCTCGCCGGCGGAGGCCAAATACTGGCGGCGCTAGGCACGCAGAGGGGGAAAAACGGAAGGGGCGAGGGGGAAGCTCACCTCGTTCGATTCCCGCGGAATCCGGAGGCAGGGACGGCCGGAGCGGAGGGGAACGGTGGAGCTGCTACGGTGCTGCAGGCGGCTCCCGGTCGTGGGGCGGATGCGGCGGTCCTGGATCTCCTGGCTGGTGGAATTCGTCGACACGGACCGCGACGTCGCTTCCGGCGTGTTCCCGGTCACCGGCGAGGACGGAATCGGCGGCGCGGCCCTCAGACTGGCGGCGGCACATGGAGGAGAGAAAAGAGGAACGGCAGGTAGCTAGGGTTCAGGGGAAAAGCGACTCGGCGCGAAGATAAGGCGGAGGCTGGCGTGCGGGAGGCGTAGCTGACGCGGCAGACGGTGGGGGGGACGGCCACCTGCTCCCCGCCGCTGCTTCCGTTTGCCGCTGAGAGAGAGGGGGCGACGGCGTTAGACGGGGGAGAAGAGAAACAGGGCGGCGTCGACGCCGAATCGGTACGGGCTGGGGAGGTGGGCCGAGAGGTGGGCCGCGACGGCCGAGGCCAAAGGTAGGCTGCTGGCTGCGCTGAAGGTAAGGTTCTCTCTCTTTTTTTTCTTTCTTTTTGTTTTATTAACTGATTTGATTTATATTTTTGATTTGTTTCAGATTTAAACCAGCCCAAGAATTTATATTTTTGGGAGTTGTTGCATATTGGAATAATGGAACAGGGCTAGCTAGGGAGTGAGAGAAAAGGCTTGGATTAGGCTAAGATGAGGTGGAGGAAAAATAATCATGAAAAGAGAAAGAAAGGAGTAT
Source organism: Avena eriantha (assembly GCA_910589775.1). Classification (NCBI taxonomy): domain Eukaryota; kingdom Viridiplantae; phylum Streptophyta; class Magnoliopsida; order Poales; family Poaceae; genus Avena; species Avena eriantha. The sequence continues at coordinate 134,826,819 of OU342740.1, read as the reverse complement.
GGGAGGAATCCTTCATATAAATCACGATGGAAAAATAAAGAACAAGGTGCTGATGATAGTATGGGGATGGTGGAATGTAAGGGGATGGTTTCCCCAAGATAGTTTCCATTAAACCAAAAGAAAAACCAAAGGAGAGAAAGGTGGTGAAGAATTGTGCATGGTCCATGCAAAATAATAATGCCATGATTTATTTTGTGACAACAATAATAATATTATGGCATTGTTCTCATGCATTTCCAAGAAGTGGAATAGGGCCAAGCAAAGGATAATTAAGGACTAGATCCACCCTATTGCCCATCAGCTAGAGAAATCCAAAATAATGACAAACAAGCTCATGGTCTAGTAGGATGGTGGAATTATAAAGTGGTGGAAAAGAAAGGTGATGGAATTGAAATAAAAGATATGCCCCCAACTCAACTTGGGCATTGCACAATATATCAATAACCAAATACAATATCAAGAGGCAAATACAATTAATAATGCATATGAGAGAAAAACCAAAAGAAAGAGGGTTTTATATGATGCTCAAATGCAAGGTGGCATGATGACATGAGCATGATATAATTATGATGCAATAATAATATATAAAGTAGCCAATATCTTACTAGGACAAGTAGCATTGCAATTGTTAGACAATTGGGGTGCTACATCAAGCAGCCCTTGCACCGGTTCGCAGAAGAGAAGAGGAAGATTATTGGTGACAAGATCACCTGGCTCCTTGCAGTCGGGTTCATCATGGAAGTGTACCACCCGGACTGGCTGTCCAACCCAGTCCTGGTGTTGAAGAAAAATAATACTTGGCGTATGTGTATCGACTACACCAGCCTAAATAAGGCATGCCCGAAAGACCCCTTCGCTTTGCCCTTTATCGATCAGGTTATCGATTCCACGGTCGGCTGTGATTTGTTATCCTTTCTGGATTGTAATTCCGGTTACAACCAGATCCGGCTAAACCCGGCTGACCAGATAAAGACATCAATTATCACCCCGTACGGGGCTTTCTGTTATGTAACCATGCCTTTCGGTCTGAAGAATGCATGCGCTACCTATCAGCGCTATATGCAGAAATGCTTACACTCGCAGATCGGCTGAAACGTGCATGCCTACGTGGATGACGTCGTCATCAAGACGAAAGAGAAGCGCACCCTCCTCGAGGACTTGGGAGAAACATTCGGCAACCTCCACCGATACCAGATCAAGATCAACCCGGAGAAGTGCTTCTTTGGCGTCCCGTCCGGCCAACTACTCGGTTTCCTTGTTTCACAATGAGGGATCGAGGCAAATCCGGAGAAGATCGCAGCTATCAAGAGAATGCAGCTGCCCAAGAGCCTTCTTGGAGTCTAGAAGTTCACCGGATGCTTGGCTTCCCTCAGCCGTTTCGTCAACCGGCTAGGGGAGAAGGCGCTTCCGCTATACCAGCTGATGAAGAAGATGGATAAGTTCTCCTATACCTTGCAGGTCGATGCCGCATTTCATGACCTTACGCACATGCTATCCACAGTGCGGGTTCTAGCCATGCCGACTAGCAAGGAGCTGATGTTCCTCTATGTAGCAGCCATCAGTCGGATCGTCAGCATCGTCCTGGTGGTGGAGCGCCCCGGGGAAGGAAAGGCTCAGCTGGTTCAGCGACCCGTCTACTACCTCAGCGAGGTTCTCTCCCTCTCTAAGCAGAACTACCCCACTACCAGAAGATGTGCGACAACGTATACCTGGCGTGCAAGAATCTCAACCACTACTTCCAAGAGCATCCGATTAATGTCGTGTGCACTGCACCCCTTTTGGAAATCATCGACAACAAGGACGCCACCGACCGAGTCGCCAAGTGGGCCATCGAGCTCGCCGCCTACTCCATCTAGTACGAGCCAAGGCTCACGATCAAGTCGCAGGCTCTGGCGGACTTCCTCGTCGACTGGGCCAAAACCCAATACCTCCCACCGGTTCCCGATTTGGACCACTGTAGGATGCACTTCGATAGCTCGAAGATTATCGGGGGCTTGGGACCTGGCATCGTCCTCACCTCGCCCAAGGGGGACCGGCTGGAGTACGTCCTCCAGATCCACTTCAAGGCCTCCAACAACGTCGCCGAGTACGAGGCGCTAGTGCACGGCCTCCGGCTAGCCAGGGAGATTGGCGTCAACCGGATCCTTTGCTTCGGCGACTCGAATCTGGTGGTGCAGCAGGTATCTAGGGAATGGGATGCCCGCGACGCAAACATGGCCCTCTACCGGTTCCATGTGCAAAAGCTCAGCGCCTGCTTCAAGGGATGCGAGTTCCATCACGTCCCTCGCGTCAACAACGAGGCAACCGATTCGCTCGCCCGAATCGGATCCACCAGGTAGGCGATCCCGCCAGGGGTCTCCTTGGAGCATCTTCGCAAGTCCTCCATCAATCTGTCTCCAGAGTCGGATTCCATCATCTGGTCGAGAAGCGCGCCGACTGACGGACCGGCAAACGCAGAACCGGCAGAACCTGCCAAGAAAAAGGCTCACACAGACTCCGGCACGTCCGCACCTTCTGGCTCAAAAGACCTGGGGGCTGCCGACTCACCAAGCGGCTCAGGGGTTGCCGTTCCGGGTACCTCATCCGGACGACCCCCTGACATCCTTCAGCCGGAGAATGGGAACGTCTTCGCCATCTAGGAGATACCATCCTGGGCATATCCAATCATGAACTACATCGCCAACGGAGAGCTTCCGGATGACGAGGTGGAGGCCAGGCAAATCCAGCGACGCGCGCACACGTACACCATCATCAATAAGGAGTTGTACAAGCGCAGCGTATCCGGCATCTTCTAGCAATGTGTCGATGTGTCCACGGGTTACCGGCTACTCAAGGACATCCACTAGGGCGAGTGCAGACATCACGCTTCATCAAGGGAAATAGTCGCCAAGGCGTTTCGCCACGGTTTCTATTGGCCCACCGCCCTCGAGGACGCCGAGCAACTAGTCCGTGTGTGCAACGGTTGCCAATCTTCGGGCAGCTCAGGCACATGCCATCTACGGTACTCAAGAACATAAAGATTACTTGTCCCTTTGCCGTCTAGGGCCTCGACATTGTCGGTCCCTTCAAGTGGGCACGAGCAGGCATGACCCACTCGCTGCTGGCAGTAGACAAGTGCATGAAGTGGATAGAGGACAAGCCTATCCGGAAGCTGGACGGGGCGACAGTCGTCACCTTCTTCACGGACATCATTAACCAGTTCGGCTACCCTAAGAGCATCATCACCGACAACGGCACGGACTTCACCAAGGGGGCCTTCACCCAGTTCTGCGGCAACAAGGGCATCCGGCTGGACCTCGCCTCCGTCGTGCACCCACATTCCAATGGGCAAGTCGAAAGGGAAAATGGCCTAGTGCTAGCCGGCATCAAGCCGCAACTCATCGAGCCCTTGGAGCGATCACCCGGATGCTGGATTGAGGAGCTTCCGGTTGTGCTGTGGAGCCTCCGCACCACGCCGAATAGGTCAACCGGCGTCACCCCATTATTCCTCGTCTACAGCTCAGAAGCCATCCTCTCCGCGGACATTGAGTTCGACTCGCAAGCTCCTCTACGACGAGAAGGACAACCAAGAGGCGCGAGAGGATGGCATGGACCTCCTCGAGGAAGCTCGTGAGCTGGCGCTGTCTAGATCCGTATTGTACCAGCAGCGCCTGCGACACTACCATTTGAGCCAGATACGGCCCGTCGCATTCCATGAGGGCGATCTAGTCCTCCGGCTGGTGCAAGACACGAAGGGCATGCACAATCTATCGCTACCTTGGGAGGGCCCCTTCGTCGTCAGCCGGGCACTGCACAACAATTCCTACTACCTCATCGATGCGCAGGAGCCGCGCAAGAACAAGATGGACAAGTCGGATGAAGAGACAGAATGCCCTGGAACGTGGCCCTGCTCCGCCCATTTTACACCTAGTCATCTGACAATGTATGTATTCTGCGAACTCTATGAATGAAAATGCAGACCCCCGAGATATACTCGGGGGCTCCTTGCTAGAAACTTGTGTGTATCTGTTTCCGGTTTAGTTTTTCTGGCTTCGGCAACCCCTACCCGGGGGCTCGCCGGCTGGCCTGATCTGCTAAGTCTACAAATCGACTGAGTAATGTGCAACGATGTGAAAGGCCCACTCTTCGTCTCAGCTACAAACCGCAACCCGGCTGTCCGACTAGCAAGAGCAAAAGCCCGAGGCATCCCACATGAAAAATAGGGAGGAGACGTGACGAATCGGGCATCCCGGCCCTGTGTCTAGTTTGAGATTATCTGGATGCTGAGCTGCCAGTACCGTACACAATGTATTGTCTGCTCCCTTCAATTCCTGCTGTAGACCGCAACTCGGCTTCCCGGCAAGGACGCAGCGTAAACAGCAGAGCGCACGAGAAAGTGACTAAGTGTCCAAAGAAGCGCAAGCTAGTTCTCGGAAAACTAATGTTGTCCTCCGGCTAGTGAGCACTACCTTAACCAACTAACCTATTAAAGAATGGGCATATATATGTGTTTGTTTTGTACGACTACACCGAGTCAGAATTCAAGAAGAAGGAAGATTCGAAGTCCTTGCCTTCATCAAGCGCTCTGAATCTCGAGGGCTACACCCACTGGGTGCGCTCGTGTGCCCCCAGTGGAATCATGTAGTTTCCGACTGGCTAAAGGTGTTTAGCTGGATATTTGGGGCCCAGGTGAGGGCAAGGGCAGGAAGAAAAGAAAGAAGAAGATTCAAAGCACCTGGCTTTGCCAGCTAATCTGAATCTCAAAGGCTACACCCAGTGGGTGCGCTGGCACCCCCACTGGAATTGAAGTTCCCCCGGCTACAGGCGTGCAGCCGATGAAAGTCACCGGATATCTCCCGATTGTGGTAGTCGGCTAAAGATTTCTAGCCAGAAGAAGCTAAAGACTTAAAGGAAAGAAACAAGAAGATTCGAAGCACCTGGCTTTGCCAGCTACTCCGAATCTCGGGGGCTACACCCAGTGGGTACGCTAGCACGCCCCCACTGGAGTTGAAGTTCCCCCGAATAAAGGTGTTCAGCCGGGCGAAGATAGCCGGACAAATGTAAGCGGCAAAAGATAAAAACTTCGAAGCATATGAAAAATCACAAGGAAAATGGAAGCAAGCAAACAGTACGATTGGATGAAAAGGGAGTCAAAGCTCCCATAAGTTCACCCAGTATCAGAGACAGTCGGCACAAACAACAAAGTTCAACAAAACAAAATAATTACAAGTTCACCCGGCATCCCAGGGATCATATCTAAGCGGGCGGGGCCCTTACCGTGAGGTTGATCCTGGCTGGAGGCGGTTTCGGGAGGCGGAGGAGGCACACTGGCAGTTCCGGCTCCGATGTCCCCGCCAGTTGGCTGCGACGAGGCTTCGGCTCCCGCATCCGGCATCCTGGCCAACTCCGAGTCGGTGATGACCTCGTCAATGTCGGCGTAGTTGGCTATCTTGATGTTTGAGGCACATTGGAATGCAACTATCACATGTAATGGAGCACTAGTGTGACAGAGGTTGCATCACCACACCCACATGAGTGTGTCTGCTCATGTAAATCAACGTGGTTTGGAAAAGAACATATGCAATGGCACACCATATGTCAATCCATGGTAACAGATCCCAAGAACACATTGGAATGCAACTGCCAGATGTAATGGATCACTAGTGTGCCAGAGGTTGCATCACCACATCCACCTGAGTGTGAGTGGTCATGTGGTATATAGGTGGCTTGAAAAACAACACATGCAATAGCACTCCATTTGTCAAACCATGGCCAGAGAGTCCAAGGGACAAATTAGAATACAACTTCCACATGTAATGGTGCACCAGTGTGATAGAGGTTGCATGACCACATCCACCTGAGTGTGTGTGGTCATGTGGATCAAGGTGGTTTGGTAAAGAACATTTGCAATGGCAGTCCATGTGCCAAACCATGGTCAGAGAACCCAATAACACAATGGAATGCAACAACCACATGTAATGGTGCACCAGTGTGACAGAAGATGCATCAGCACATCCACTTGAGTGTTTGTGGGCATATGCCTAACGTGGTTTGGAAAAAACACAACCAATGTCACTACATGTGTCAAACCATGGTCAGCGAACCCAAGAACTAATTGGAATGCAATAGCCACATGTAATGGTGCACCAGCGTGACAGAGGTTACATCACCACATCCACTTGAGTGTGTGTGGTCACAAGGATCAAGGTATTTTGGGAAAGAACAGATGCAATGTCACTCGACGTGTCAAACCAAGGTCACAGAGTCCAAGAACACATTGGAAAAAAACTACCACATGTAATGGTACACCAGTGTGATAGAGGTTGCATCACGACATCCACCTAAGTGTGTGTGGTCATGTGGATCAAGGTGGTTTGGAAAAGGACACAGGCAATGGCACTCCATGTGTCAAACCATTATCAGAGAGTCCAAGAATACATTGGAATACAACTGCCACATGTAATGGTGCACGAGTGTGATAGAGGTTGCATCACCACATCCACCTGAGTGTGTGGGGTAATGTGGATCAAGATGGTTTGTAAAAGAACACATGCAATGGCACTCGATTGGTCAAACCATTGTGAGAGAGCCCATGAAAAAGTTGGAATGCAGCTTCCACAAGTGATGGTGCACTAGTGTGACAGAGGTTGCATCACCACATCCATTTGAGTGTGTGTGTTCATGTGCATCAAGTTGTTTTGGGAAAGAACACGTGGAATTGCACACCATGTGTCAAACCATGGTCAGAGATCCCAAGAACATATTGGAATGCAACTGCCACATGTAATGGTGCACTGGTGTGATAGAGGTTGTGTCACCACATCCACCTGAGTGTGTGTAGTCATGGGGATCTAGGTGGTCTGGAAAAGAACACATGCAATGGCACTCCATGTGTCAAACATGGCTAGAGAGCCCAAGAACACATTGGAATGCAACTGTCACATGTAATGGAGAACTAGTGTGACAGAGGTTGCATCACCACATCCAGCTGAGTTTGTGTGGTCACGCAAATCATCTTTTCTGGGATTGTCCATTTGCAAAGAAATGTTGGGACCATATTTCCAGAAACAGAACTGCAAATCTAACAGGATTAGAAGCTATTTCAAACATCAAAGAAAAGTTACATCTACCTTTTGCAATGGAGATCATTAACCTGACTTCCTGGGGTATCTGGATATGCAGAAATGAGAAGATTTTTAATGACAAAAGACCCACTTTTGATAGATGGAAAGCAATTTTCTACCAAGAAATGAGATGGATACAATTCAGAATCAAAGGAAAATACAAAGAGAAATTCAAAGCCTGGCTCAATCAGCATTTAGACCAGGGATATAATAGATTGTCTCTATTTTTTTTCCTCTGCATAGATTGAGTTAGATGTAAATGTTTATGATCTACCTTAGATCATTTCTCATTGTAACATACTCATATATAATAAAAAATTGCAGTGGGGATTTTTCCCTACTGTTTCACCTCAAAAAAAATTTGTGTGGTCATGTGGTTCAAGGTGGTTTGGAAAAGAACACATGCAACGACACTACACGTGTCAACCCATGGTCAGAGAGCCCAAGAACACATTGGAATGCAACTGCCGCATGTAATGGAGCACCAGTGTGACAAAAGTTGCATCACCACTTCCACTTGAGTGTTTCTGGTCATGTGGATCAAGGTGGTTCTGAAAAGAGCACATGCAACATCACTCCATGGCCATATAACCCAAGAACACATTCAAATGCAACGGCTACATGTAATGGTGCACCAGTGTCATAGAGGTTGCATCACCACATCCACTTGAGTGTGCGTGGTCATAAGGATATAGTTTGTTTGGAAAAGAACACATGCAATGTTACTCCATGTGTCATACCATGGTGAGAGAGTCAAAGAATATAATTTAATAAAACTACCACATGTAATGGTGCACCAGTGTAACAGAGGTTGCATCACCACATCCATTTGAGTGTGTGTGGTCAGGTGGATCAAGGTTGTTTGGCAAAGAACAATGTCACTCCATGTGTCAATCCATGGTTAGAGAGCCCAAGAACACATTGGAATCCAGCTGCCACATGTAATGGTGCACTAGTGCAATAGAGGTTGCATCACCACATCCACGTTAGCGTGTTTTGTCATGTGGATCAAGGTGGTTTGGAAAAGAACACATGCAATGGCACTCCATGTGTCAAACCATGGTCAGAGATCCCAAGAACACATTGGAATGCAACTGCCACATGTAATGGTGCACTAGTTTGATATAGGTTGCATCACCACATCCACTTGAGTGTGTGTGGTCATGTCGATCAAGGGGGTTTGGAAAAGACACATGCAATGGCACTCCATGTGTCATACCATGGTCAGAGAGCCCAAGAAAACATTGGAATGCAACGGCCACATGTAATGGTGCACCAGTTTGATATAGGTTGCATCACCACATCCACCTGAGTGTGTGTGGTCATGTGGATCAAGGTGGTTTGGAAAAGAACACATGCGATGGCCCTCCTTGTGTCAAACCATGGTTAGATATCCCAAGCACACATTGGAATGCAACTTCCACATATAATGGTGCACCAATGTGATAGAGGTTGCATCACCACATCCACCTGAGTGTGTGTGGTCATGTGGATCAAGTTGGTTTGGAAAAAAACACACGCAATGGCACTCCATGTGTCAAACCATGGTCAGAGCGCCCAAGAACACATTGGAATGCAACTACCATATGTAATGGTGCACCAGTGTGATAGAGATTCCATCACCTCATCCACCTGAGTGTGTGTGTTCATGTGGATCAAGGTTGTTTGGAAAAGAACACATGCAATGTCACTCTATAAGTCAAACTATGCTCAGAGAGCCTAAGAACACATTGGAATGCAACTGCCACATGTAATGGAGCACTAGTGTGATAGAAGTGGCATCACCACACCCTCCTGAGAGTGTGTGTGTGGTCATGTGGATCAAGGTGGTTTGGCAAAGAACACATGCAATGGCACTCCATGTGTCAAACCATGGTTAGAGAGCCCAAGAACACATTGGAATGCAACTGTCACATGTAATGGAGTACAAGTGTGACAGAGGTTGCATCACCATACCCACCTGAGTGTGTGGTCATCTAAACCCAAACCCACACCTAGACCTAACCCAAATTCTACCCAACCACCCCACCTATTACCTACTCCACCGCCAGCCACACCCGGCCGCACCCTATCACCACCACGACCCGTCCCTGCCCAAACACACACTCCCGCGTACACCCGTAGCCGAACAAACCCACCCGACCCATACTTGCATGTGCAACACGGCCAAACCTGCACACCACGCACCGGTACGCCCACTTGGGCCACACGCACGCTGGCCCATCCCTGCCATCCCCTCTCTCAGCTTCTTCTTTGATTAACACCCCAACCCCATTCCACCTACCCCCGCACGTCGCCGTTGCAACCTTGAGAACCCGCCGCCAGGTGCCACAGTCATCACCACGCCTCTGCCAGGCTGACGCCGCCTCACCGTGGCAGCTGCGAGACCTTGTCCATGGCTTCCGCCCGCCTCTGCCTCAACCCCCGTCTCTCTCTATGATAACTGGCACCGCCGTGGGATCCGCCACCGCACCGCTCCTCCTCTCTACCGAGAAGCCCCGAGCTTTCTGCCCTGTGGGACCTCCACGCCGCCACCGGGCTCCTTCTCGGTAGCCACGTCACCCTGTGTTCGGTTGTCCCTCTGCAGTGCTCGCCAGCCACTGGCCGAATGTGCTCCTTTCCAACCTCGCCGAGCACCGCCGCCGAGAACGCCAACTCTCTAGCCGCGCAGCACCGCTTGGCCTCATCTCCCGGGCACTGCATGGTTCTGGCTCTACCTCGCAGAACCGCGGTCGCCGCCCTCTCCTCTTCCCCGCCGAGGCCGTCCACTCGTTTTTTGGTCACGTGTGCCCATGTAGGCTCCATGCAGCGACTTGGTCCATCCCCTTGTTCTAGTGTGTCTGCAATGCCACTGCTACTTTTGGCCCTCTAAAGTGTGATGCTACATCGATAGCTTTGTTTTGGCCGGTGCTCTATTTATTCTTATTGTCTGAACATTGCTCGGGCCTCGCTGATGTTGTGGAATTGAAAATAATGTGGTGGTGTTGAGGTGATGTTGAGTGCTACCCTCCTGACGCTAAGATCTTCGATGCCCGATGAGCGAAGCGAAAACCCGAGGGACCATATCGTACCCGGTGCCGTCTGTTCAAGTCCACCATCGACAATGAAGTCGGTACCCGAAGCTTCATCAACATGGACCTCGATGCTGAAACCCGAAGGCGATGGCGTCACATGCCAAGACCTCCATCACAGAAACACCAAGATCGTCTACCCTAGAGACCGAACCCGAACCCCGTCGAACCCTCGGAACCCATGATCGCCGAACCCTATGTGTGACCCCTTTTCCGAGACCCCTATTTTATAATATTGGACATATACTTGTTGCATATTAATCCATCCATACTCGCACACATGGTACTTTGTCGATTCACCTCATAATTAAATATGGAGACTATATGCGGGCTATTCTAGTCTTATATCGGCTCTATTTAAATTTGTGTAGCGAACTGATGCCATGTTTTGCCTTATTAATACAACATTTAAATTGCGGGGTATCTAAATAACTTGAACCTTATGTTTAATTATTGGGATCCCGATTCCGCTTAATATTGCCTTGTTGCATCGCATCTTTGCCATGAAATACACCATACATGCATCATGCCTGATCTTCTACTTTAGTATTAAATTGTACATCCGGTGTTTCTTTTAGTGTTTTATTTTTCACGGATTAGGCCGTTGAGTTGATGCAAGTGTCGACAAGTTCTTCGGATATGTATCTTCATCTATTTTTTCCAGGCAATCATTCTCCCCCTTTCTACCTATTTGGCATTATAGTCTTTACTTCCTCATGTTGATCTATTGCTATCTGTCTTGTCGATGCTTTAGTTTTCCTTACCAGTTATATCCCCTGCAACCTATATTGGCTTGGACACTTCCTATTACCTGTTGTTTGATAGACAATCGGCCTTCTCAGTCATAGTTGCTTGATCAAGTGTTGCTTTGCATCGTCGATGTTCTACCGTTATTGGGAGGTTGGCACAAGCTTAATGGTGGAGATGATCATGGCTTTCATTATAAGTTGTCAATTAAAATGCTGGAAATAGATATAATGCAGAGGCACCGGTGGGTAATAGTCAATATTTGGTTTTTAACCGCCCACTTGTGTCCACCTAGGACCCGAGTTCTTGACGCCTGTTCCGAGATCGAGCGCGCTAACCACAGGTGGGTGTGTGGGCTCCCCATTGGCATCATAGTCAATATTTCAAAGTATTGTGCTGGGGGCCATGAAGTATTTTAGGGCTTTATTACTATCTTGTACTTATGCCATGCTTTACTGCTTTATTTATGATTGTGCTTGGAGCACCTGTACTGTTTTGGAATGCGGAGTGTTTTCATGATATCGACAAGGCCAGTCACACTTTGAGGGTGCCAGATGATAAGTATATATACAGGGATTATGATGATTCAGACTACTTGAACTATAAGGAAATATTGAGTCAAATCAAGGATGACTATCAGGTGAGTTCATTCCTAGTTGAACATGATGGTTTCATTTATAAGGACTTTATGCTGCCTAAGTCTTTGTGCTATTGTATGATCAGGTACATGGGAGAAGAAGACATAGCATGGAGTGAGGAGCTAAAGCATATGGAGCATGGCGTGTTGATCAATGAAGAATGTGCGAGGGAGGAGAGGGAGGAAGCACAAGGAGATACCAAGAAGAAGATCAACACACGAAGGATCTCTGCCGCGGCAGAGAAACGACACGTTTTCCTGCCACGGTAGGCTTCCGCGGCACAAAAACAGAGTCCTTTTCTACCACGGTAGGCTGCCGCGGCAGAGAAACAGGCCCAATGTCTGCCACAGCAGAACCCTGAGCCGAACCCAACTTTGGGTCGGTTTGTATCCTAGTTAGGTGGGACCAAGTTGTCCCAAGCTTAGGCCGCTTCCCCCCCCAACCTCTTAAATAGATGGGGCGCACTACTAGCTAGGTTAAGACCACGTTAAAATATTTTGGAGTTGTTTCTTTCATAGAACCTCTAGAATTGCTTGTGATCAATTTTACCAACTGCAATTGAGTGTGATGTGTTGTTCCACTAGGAATTAGTAGATTGAAAATTACCATTCGTGGTTGATGGCTACGTGCGCAAGAGCGTGGTGTTGTGAATATCCTACATGGTTTGTGAGATGTTGCATTGGCATCAGGGTTTGAGCAGGAGAGTTCATAGCTACATGCTAGTTATCTATCATCAACCATCATCATCGACAAGTGCTTGTTGAGAAGATTAGGGCACCCCATATCATCTTGGCATCAGATGTCCTTGTTTACCCGGTGAGCATTGACAAATCCATCCATAGATTAGATCCTGTTTTCGTCCTATATAGAAAAAGCTTCATAAAAAGATTTGCCATAGCCTAGATTGCATTGTTTTCGAGTACTAGTTGCTAGTCGTTTTCCTTATTAGTCTAGATCTAGATCTGTTCTTCATAGATTTATCATTCTTTCTAGTTGTTTTCTAGTCGAATCCATCCTTGTTTCCGCCGCCACCAAGCCAGATCCGATCCAAGCTAGGAGTCTTTGGTTGTTACTCTAGGCCGAGTTGGAATTGACAAAAAACAATTCATGCCGACTCTGCCGTGGCACAGAAAATGCCCGTTTTTCTGCTGCGAGTCTGTGTCTGCCACGGATCCGGTTCCTGCCGCGGCACGATTTCATGTTTTTTTTCTATTGCGGCACGCGTTCTATCGTGAGGTGCTATTTTCTGCCACGAAACATTCTGGCATGTTTTTTTGCCGCGACACAGATATAAAAATTTTGATCTTTTGTTTTTTCCAAACCTTAGCTATAGCCATTCTATTCAAAGGGGTTAGGAACCTACCTACTGAGACTAGTTTCCGCTCTTATAGGCTTGTCGTGGTGGTGGCACAGCAGATGCCATGGATAGGCTAAAGATGGGGCCAATGAGTGCTAGGGGAATCCAGGGAGGGAGAACGCGGTGATTCCACGCATAGAAGTTCTTGTATTTTCTCTACCAATGGTGTTTACGAATGCTCTTGAGGCTCTCGGTAAGAAGGAGACAATGTCTCTTACTATGTACTAACTAGCCCTAGAGTTCTCCCTTAGACAGAGAGAATGATCCATCCCCCTCTATGGAGGCCCCGGTGCTCCTTATATAGGGGAGCCTGGGTTACAATTCTAGGGCACACGTGGCAGCATATTCTACGACTATACTCCTCGCCTAAAGCAGATGCTTCTTTATTCTCTTTAACGGCTCGTCCGGGCTTTGGACGCAATCCACAGTGTAATCCTTTTTTTGGCGTCACCAGACATGGGCTACGTCTTCCGGCTTTGCCCGCATCATCTTGGTCGCCCCTGACCCGCTGGTCCTCTACTTTGCTTCTCTCATGCTACAGCTAGTAAATCCACCTTTTGACCAGCGGGGGATTCCTTCTCTTGGAAGCCACAGGATAATCTGGCTAGCATATAGCTAATCTGGCTTACCAAGTCACCTAGAAAACAAATAGATAAACATGGCCGGCATATAATTTATGTCATTCGGACCATAGTTAAGGATATGCTCCACGGGCCAGGTCACACCGTAGCTCAGCCTGCCTTGAGGTGACCCGGTCAGCACTTGCTTTAACTGTGCCGTACCCCGTCTAACTCGGCCCTTATACCCCGGCGTTACCCTACCCGGGGGTATCCCCCCAACATTAGTCCCTGAAGCTGGTGCGGCCTTAGCAACTTTTAGTTGTTAAGGCCACAGCAGGTTCCCATATCCGGATCTTTGCCTCTTTGGCCGAGTTACCTCATAACCCAGAGTTTTTCATCTTGCGATCCCTTGGCTCATTCCGAGTTATTCCTCATTGGCCAGGTCTCTTGCTCGCTTATCCGTGTTACCTTTCCTTCCCTTGTATGCTTCCCCACATCTTACGTGGAGGGTAATCATCATTTTGCCTCATTTTAAGGGCCATGCGCATTTAATGCGCCGGTTACTGTCGCAATGTCAGGAATAACTGCTGTAAATGTCCCTTCACTACAGCGCCTTATTAACCATAACATAACATCACTTCATGGGATCATTTGCTCCCGTGGCCCTTTCTATGGCCTCGCTCTGATTGGCCGTTTTAGCCGCGTACACGCCCGTTGCGCACGGCGTGGCCATCGCAAAAGATCCCATAATGCGCGTGCTGCGCGGTTATGTAGAGGGCCTGGGGCGTTCTTAGGGGAAGTTCCCCCATTTTCTCCATGCCTCCCAGTCTCTTTCTCTCTCACTGCAACCTTCATACCGCCGCCAGTTTCATGTTGCTCCAGCGCCACCGCGACCGTGATCAGGCAGCATCTCGCGTCAGCGCCGCTGTTCCCGCTCAAGATTTCCACCAAGGGGCCTTGCGCTTCCCGTTTCCCCTCTTCCGGTTATTTGTACACCGATTTCTCTCTTGAAGATCTAGAATCCACCATGACAGAGGAGGAGTCAGCGATGGTGGCGCAGCAGGAGGAAGGAGCAGAGGGTCACGAGCACGGCTGCTGGGATGGCTCCATTGTCCGCGAGGAGGACCTGGACTGGCTCCGTGCCACGCGCCGCATCCTCGCCGGCGTCGCTTGCTGCCTCGCCTCCGGTGAAATCTCTCCTTCCCCCAATTCTGGGAAATACGTTGTTTTCCTTTCGCATTTTCAACGCGACTTCGGCCTCCCCACTTCCGATTTTTTTTCGATTTCATTTCGACCTACAAGCTACAACCGCATCACCTCCCCGTCAATGCTATCACCTCTTTGTCCTCCTTTGCTTCTGGCATTGAGGGGTACATCGGCCTCTGGCCAACGAAAGAACTTTGGATAAAGTTCTTTGGTCTCCGGGGGAACGTAGTTCCAGACAAGGAGCTTGCCCTAGAGGACAAACACTTGACCCAGTGCGGCGCTGCCTCCATTTCTCCCCGGAAGAACTCCGTATTCCCTCGGGTCACCGGACTCGAATTCTGCAAGGCTGGGCCTGGACATTTTTCTATGTCCGGAACACCACCAGCGAGGACTTGATCTGGCTCCTCCCCTTCAAGCCTGGCCCTCCTGATACATCATGTTGGGAGAGCATTCCGAAGCGACCTACGGCCCTGGCGAATCAAGTGGAGCGCCAGATCAAGGAGCATCTCCGGGGAAGGACATTATGATTACTTTTCTCCGCAGTCGGGTCTCCCCCCTTCAGAAGCGATCCCACAAGATCTACTACTTGAGCGGCCCTCTCGACCCCCACCGGACTTCTTCCATTGAGCAGGATAATTTGGCGGTTTACCGTCGGGTTAAGTCCATATTCAATGTGGAGGAGTTCTCTGAGGATTGGGAATGGGGACTTGAGACCTTCACCCGGGACAACCCTCCTCCAAAGGTGAATTTTCTTTTTACTGTTCTCTGAATCTTCTTTGTATGTCGGTTCACTTTTGTAGCTTGTCAATTGTTGCCTTGTTCTCAGCGATTCCTCCAGCAGCCACTAGAGGATGGCGAGGTGCTGGCGAGCAAGTGGTTGCCGGACTGCACCTAGGAGGACGAGGAGGAGCCTGATCCGGAGGCCTTCCTGCCTACCTCGGACGTCATCAAACGCAACGCTGGTAAGGCCTCTTCTCTAAGGGATTGGCCTGACAACGATGACTCAGACGTTGAGGTCCTAGAGGTACTTGATCCGATTCCCATCTCTTACGCACATCTGGTTAAGTCCAAATGTTCAGCTAACCTAGACGGTCAGGTCCATGAGGTTCCTCCCCTTGCCACTGGTCATCTGGCCCCTACTCCTTCCCAGAAGCGCGCGGCTACTTCGGCCGCAGCTTCGGAGGTGCTGCCGCCCAAGAGGAGGCAGAAGAAATCCGGGGTGAAAGCCTCGTCTAAGCCGGCCGCCAAGAGCACGGTCCGGAGGGCTCCCAAACCTCGGGCTCCTCCTAGCGCGAATGAGTAAGTCCTTTTGCATTGATACTTGGGGATCTTTCGTTCGCTTGCCTTCGTTTCTTATTGGTTCTCTCTTTTGACTTGGTGTTTTGTTCTTTTCAGGGCTCCTAGGGTTATCCCTCAGAGCGGCTCTGGCATAGCCTCCCCACTCCGGAGCAGTCCTTCTCCCCCCGCAACGGCGATTCTCGCCCGCTCAGCCCTATTCAAGAGGGCTTCGTGGCTGCGCCTGACCAGAGCCCACCTCGCCAAGAGGAGGGCAATGTCGGCGTGTAGGGGGGATAGTGGGGCGACTCTGGATACGACGATGCCGGATCTCCCCAGTTCTTCAGCCTTAGCGCCAACTCTTGAGGTGCCAGTTTTGTCGGCGCTGCCCCCAACAAGTCCTCTTGTCCCAGTGTTCCCAGCATCACTAGCACCAGCTCCAGCACCAGCAGCATCGGCACCAACACCACCAGCAGCAGCACCAACAGCAGCAGCAAAAGCCTCCACCAAGCCTCCCAAGAGGAAAGCTCCATCGGCTCCCTCCGAGTTTACCCGGTCAATCGCAGATATCTTCCAAACATCTCCTCCACCTTCATCCGGAAAAATCAAGAAGGCTTTTGGGTCAGCAATAGGAACTTCATCCTGGTCTACCGCCTCCGGGTTAGAGGGCACCAAGGAGCTGGTTCTGCATACCAGCCCCGCTACAGCTCAATCCGCCAGGCGAGAGGCCCACGTGAAAGGCCTTGTGGCGAAGTATTCTGCAACTGGTGAAAGTTACAGTCCACTGCTCCTTGAGTATGTGTAGAACTAGAACAATGCAGAATTCATCGACCTCAAGATGATATGCCGGAGAAGTTCGGACCAGCCGAGTTCAGCGCCCAGATGAACTCCGCTACCAAGGCTATTTCCTTAGCTGGCCGGATGATGGAGGTAACTCTTTTCATCTGCTGTTGATGTTTTCCATAGTTGAGCACTTGTAGATATAACCCCTATTCCCCGAGCCTTCGAGGGAATAACTTGTTATTCGGTCGGATGCACCTTATAGAATCTAGTTTTTGTTCGTAACGACGTCAAATTTTGACATAGTTAGAGCCGGGTTTAGTTCCCTTGGCCCTGATCTTATACACTTCGAATATCCACACATCTAGAGCCGGGTTTAGTTCCACTTGGCTCGGATCTTGTAGACTTTGAATATCCACACATCTAGAGCCGGGTGTGGCATCCCGCTAAAACCACTACTAGAAAATCGTTGTGTTTTTGTGCATTGCATCATCATGACCGCATGCTCATGTCATGGTGCCACATTGCATTTGAGTATCGTCATGTCATCATGCATAGGTTTGGTTAAAACTATTTTCTAAAATCCTAGTTTGTTTTCTAATTACCCCCTCTCTATTTCAAATTAAAAACTTTGGTCTCTCCCGGATATTTTATTTGTCTAAAAACTAATTACAATAGCCTTATAATTGGATAAATAAAACTTATATTTATTTTGGGAGGCAGACGGCCCAAAAGTCCAGCCGGCCACCTGCAAAACCTAGCTAACCCTAACCCTAAAACTCTATCCTACCCCAAACCCCCACACCCGACCGCACCGACCCACTGGACTCCACCTGACCCGACCCTGCCGCGACCACCTGGACTCGCTCGCGACCACCCCAACCCGCGGTTCCCACACGCCAGCGCGACGTGACGCTGCTCGACATGCTCCCACATCGCCTACTCTCACCCCACGGTCAAACCGCGTCCACCAACCCAGATGGCCCCACCACGACCGCTCCTGCCTCGATCCCATCGTCCAACCCCCCACTCGGCCTCGCGATCCCCTTCTCCGCTCGTGTGCCACCGCCAAGCCTGTTTTCCTCGCCTCGCCTCTGTGCACAGTGCCACCGCCCACCTCTCCTATCCCTGATGTCTCTCTCCTCGCGCCAAGCTCGTCGCGCCGCCGTCCTCGAAGCCCCGCAGCCGCGCGTCTCGTCTCCGGCGAGCCCCTGCACCTCGCCACCGTTCACGCTTGACAGCGACGCCGCTGGTGCCGCTGCCCTGCTTGCCCTCGCTGGCACCCCCTTGTCGCCGCTCGAGCCCGGGTGCTCCGCCGTTCTCTTCGGCCTCCACCGCCACCCTCTCCCACGACCGCGCCCTCTGCATCACCCCTACTCCGACTGCTTGCGCCGTCCTCGTCTAGGAGATTGCAGAGTGCCATTGTCCTCTGCTCTCGAGTGTTGTCACTGCCTTAAGACCCCTACTCCGTCCATGCTCCTCCTAGCCACATGTGGCATCCACCCGAGCTCCTCTGGCCACAACTCGAGTTTGTTGTGGTGCCGCCTCTCTTCGCCCGCCATGCCTCGCGCCCACACTAGGACTGCGACGCCGTGCGCCCCAACACAGCTGTCTCCGTGCCCCTTCATCCCGTCGTTGCCCTGGCCCTACCGCGAGCCTCTGCGAGCTCATGCCAGCCAAGGCCATCCTCTGCCCACGCTCGCCCGCCCAGGGCCACCTCCGTTCTGGTAATTGCCGTTTTGGCCTCCGGCTGTCATCGATGCAGTACAGAGTCGTGAAGCTTCCTTGTTGTGTGTACATGTGTATCACAATGACCCTCGTTGTTCTGCATTTGTCCCTTCCTCGTTGACGGATGGCACCGAATCTGCCAAGACTGACATGTGTTGAGACCGACGCAACACCAAATGAAGATGGTGTCGGTGCACGACGATGAACATCTACTTCCTAGAAGACAATATCTCCTTCATGGACGCCAAGATCTCCTTCCCGGAGCCGATGACCCAAACACCGCAACCCAAATCCGGCACTAACAAATGAAGTCGGAACCATCAAGACTGTCGTCACGGGACGCCAAGTTCTCCATCCCGGATGCCAAGGCCCGTTCCTGGATGTGAATACTGATCCCGGAGCCGAGACCGAACCCGAACACTCATCAAACCCCGATGTGTGATCCCCTTTTCTGATACCCCTATATTTATAATATATGATATCAACTTGTTGCATTTCATTTGTTCATGTTGCATACATGCTTGGTGGATTGGGGGAATTATGCTAAGTCATCTAATAATTAAATATGGAGTCCATATGCAGACTTTTCTAGTCTTATATTGGCCCCATTTAAATTTGTGTAGTGAACCGATGCCATGCTTTGCCTTGTTAATTCCACATTTAAATTGCGGGGGTTCTAAATAACTTGAACCGTGTAATTAATTATAGGGACCCCGGTTCCGCTTAATATTGCCTAATTGCACCGCATCTGTGCCATGCCATGCATCATATCATAAGCATCACGGATCTTCTACCATAGTATTAAATATTGCATCCGGTGTTTCTTCTAGTGTTTGCTTCTTTGCGGATTAGGCCGATGAGTTGATGCGAGTATCGACAAGTTCTCCGGTGTATATTCTGCAGTGTTTCCCAAGCGAGCATCTTCCCCTTTCTACCTATTTTGCATTTATAGTCTTTACTTCCTCCTGTTGATCTACTGTTATCCGTATTGCGATGCTTTAGTTTTCGTGCACCATTTATATTCCTTGCAGCCCTATATTGCCTTGGACACATCCTATTGCCTGTTGTTTGATAGATAGTCGGCCTTGCGAGTCGTAGTTGCTTGCTCAGGTGTTGCTTCGTGTCGTTGTTGTTCCACCATTATTGGAAGGTTGGCACATGCTTAATGGTGGAGATGCTTAATGGTGGAGAGGATCATGACTTTAAATACAGGGATAACTGAAAGAGGCACCGGTGGGCAATATATGCTATTTGGTTTTCATGTCCACTTGTGTCCCGTAGGCCCCAAGTACTTGATACATGTTCCTTGATTATTCGATGTATCCACATCCAGGAGACCCTATGGATCCCCCTTAGCCAGAGCTTGATTCAATTCTTATTTCTTGGGGCCACAAACTAGTTTGGGGCTTTATTACTATCTTGTACTTATGCCATGCTTTACTGCTTTATTTAATATTGTGCGTGGAGCACCTGTACTGTTTTGGATTGTGCCACGTTTTCGCGGTATCGACAATCCTAGTCACACTTTCGGATTCCCAGTCATTTACAGCCTTCGTCACAAACCCTGGGTCCGTTCCGGAGCCGGCCAACTTCGTTGCGGGTAGCTTAGTGGGGTGGCCCCCTGAAATCTTTTATGAATCCGGTGATTGCTTTGTCGTGAAACCCTCGTTGGGTTTTGATTTGGTTTTTCCGAGGTTGATCATGTGTGTGTTGCTATTGGTGCACCCCTGCAGGGTAAATCTTTCTGAAAGCTGTGTCCGTAGTTATGGACGGCTTGGAGCACAGTATCTCGATCATAGACAAGCATAACTAAAGTAGTGCTATAAATTTGACTTAATATGTGACTAGTAATCATCTTCACTACAATGGAATGGATAATAAAAGTGCCAACAACTGGTGGAACTGGGGTGTATCGTGTCATGTTATACTTGCCTAGTAAGTATCGCAACTCCAATGGAATGAAATAAAAGTGCCAACAACTGCTGGGTTTGGGATGTCACATGCTAATTGTATCTACCTAGTAAGTACTGCCACCACAACTGAATGGTTAACTAAAACTTCCCACTACTTATGATATCCGGATGACTCATTCTATCTATATCTGATTAGTAAGAGCTTCAACTATAATGGAATGAATAAAACTGCCAACCATGTGAGTTCTTCGGTTTGACTTCCTCGTTTGGTCTCGAGGGGGAAATACCAGGATGGGTATGTTTGGTGTTAGTATCAGGTTGGATCCGAATAGGTCTCTCTTATCTCTCTCTGATAGTCGCCAGTATTATAGAGTCTCTATAGGTTTTTTAGTGCCGCTGCGCTGCCGCTTCAGTCCACCATACCTATGTAGGCGAGGACCGCCAAATTCTAGCCTCGCCATGTACTGGCCTCAGTACCGACGCTCCTCTTTTTCCTTTGCCCTTTGTCGGCACCCCTTTTGTTTTAGCAGGTTTGAGATCGACGTCGTTAGCAGGGTTACCCTTCTGGCTTGGCCTGGGCAGGATTATGGACGCCATTGGTTATTCTACAGGGCTCTTAGCCCAATTCGCATCTTGTCCGTACTCGGACGCTGTATCGATTTCAAGGTGATTTGGATCTTTGTATTGTATATCTGTATTATTGACTCGTTGAGTCATTGTTGTATATATATCTGTTCTGTGGGTCCCATCGAGGACTGTTGTGTAATGATATTACTTCGTTTTCCACCCGCACGAAAGTGCCTGGTGGGCGTCCTTGAATCGTTTCTATGCGGGTTTGGCGGGAAGCGCTAAAACTTGCATAGGGCCGATTCGGGGCTGTGATAGAGTGGTATCAGAGCTCAGCACTTACGATACCCCACTGGTCCAGCCTAGAGGATAACCTAGCTAACAGCCGATGTAGAGTGTCAAAACTATTTTGCAAAATCGGTTGGATAGATCTGATTAGGTCTGCTTTTACTCCTTACGCCTCTACTATTCTCCTCTTACCTCTGCGTGTTTTAAATCTGCTCTCTTCCCTTTCTCTGAGTCCAGGAATTCTCGTGGTTGGGATTCTGTCGTACCTCCAGGGTTTCTCTTCCTCCTTTGGTAACGGTGTTTCTACCTCCAGACTTCATGCTATCTGAGTGATCCTTTATCTGTGGTACCATTCTTTGTTCCTTGTTTGTGCCTTCCAGTGTTTTCCGTCACGACGACATCATCTACGCCAGATCCGATGTAGAGCCTGCATCACTCCTTTGTTTCCGAACCTCGCTTGTTGAGATCTTCAGTCTAATTCCGAGAATGGTTGCACGCTTGTCTACTGATTGTGCGGAGTAATAGTTTGGGTGCGTGATGGATTGGCCCCCAAGCTGACTACTCACTCTATTTTCTCATGTACATTGAAGATGAGAATGCATCGGTCCTCTCTTTCTAACAAAGTTAGAGGTGCCTTTATTTGTGGATACCTTTACCTTCGTCATTTGTTTCCTGGAGTGTTCTCTCGACGATCACGGACAACAACCTCTTGTTAGTGGTGTCGCGAGCATCTACACGAAGCGAGAAGATTCAGATCGCCGACCTTCTCCCCGGTACCATGAGGCGGATCTCGAGGGCGAGATCCCTTGTTAGTGGTGTCGAATTGTGGCATCCCACTAAAACCACTACTAGAAAATCGTTGTGTTTTTGTGCATTGCATCATCATGACCCCATGCTCATGTCATCGTGCCACATTGCATTTGAGTATCGTCATGTCATCATGCATAGGTTTGGTTAAAACTATTTTCCAAAAGCCTAGTTTGTTTTCTAATTACCCCCTCTCTATTTCAAATTAAAAACTTTGGTCTCTCCCGGATATTTTATTTGTCTAAAAACTAATTACAATAGACTTATAATTGGATAAATAAAACTATATTTATTTTGGGAGGCAGCCGGCCCAAAAGTCTAGCCGGCCACCTCCAAAACCTAGCTAACCCTAACCCTAAAACTCTATCCTACCATAAACCCCCACACCCGACCGCACCGACCCACTGGACTCCACCTGACCCGACCCTGCCGCGACCACCTGGACTCGCTCGCGTCCACCCCAACCCGCGGTTCCCGCACGCCAGTGCGATGTGACGCTGCTCAACATGCTCCCACATCGCCTACTCTCACCCCACGGTCAAACCGCGTCCACCAACCCGGCTGGCCCCACCACGACCGCTCCTGCCACGATCCCATCGTCCAACCCCCCACTCGGCCTCGCGATCCCCTTCTCTGCTTGTGTGCCGCCGCCAGACCTGTTTTCCTGGCCTCGCCTCTATGCACAGCGCCACCGCCCACCTCTCCTCTCCCTGATGTCTCTCTCCTCGTTCCAAGGTCATCGGGACACCGTCCTCGAAGCCCCGCAGCCGCGCGTCCCATCTCCGGCGAGCCCCTGCACCTCGCCACCGTTCGCGCTTGATAGCGACGCCGCCGGTGCCGCTCCCCTGCACGCCCTCGCTAGCACCCCATTGTCGCCGCTCGAGCCCGGGTGCTCCGCCATTCTCTTAGGCCTCCACCGCCACCCTCTCCCACAATCGCGCCCTCTGCATCGCCCCTACTCCGACCGCTTGCGCCGTCCTCGTCCAGAAGATTAAGAGGACCGTTGTCCTCTGCTCTCGAGTGCTGTCACCGCCTTGAGGCCCCTGCTCCGTCCGTGCTCCTCCTGGCCGCAGGTGGCATCCACCCGAGCTCCTCTGGCCGTAACTCGAGTTCGTTGTGGTGCCGCCTCTGTTCTCCCGCCATGCCTCGCGCCCGCACTAGGACTACGACGCCGCGCGCCCCAGCGCAGCTGTCTCCGTGCCCCTTCATCCTGTCGTTGCCCTGGCCCTACCGCGAGCCTCTGCGAGCTCATGCCAGCCAAGGCCATCCTCTGCCCACGCTCGCCCGCCTAGGGCCACCTCTGTTCTGGTAATTGCCCTTTTGGCCTCCGGCTGTCATCGATGCAGTACAGAGTCGTGAAGCTTCCTTGTTGTGTGTACATGTGTATCACAATGACCCTCGTTGTTCTGCATTTGTCCCTTGCTCGTTGATAGATGGCACCGAATCTGCCAAGACTGACATGTGTTGAGACTGATGCAAAACCAAATGAAGACGGTGTCGATGCACGACATGAACATCTACTTCCTAGAAGACAATACCTCCTTCATGGACGCCAAGATCTCCTTCCTGGAGCCGATGACCCAAACACCGCAACCCAAGTCCGGCACTGACAAATGAAGTCGGAACCACCAAGACAGGCATCACGGGACGCCAAGTTCTCCATCCCGGATTCCAAGGCCCGTTCCTGGATGTGAAGGCCGATCCCGGAGCCGAGACCGAACCCGAACACTCGTCGAACCCCGATGTGTGATCCCCTTTTCCGATACCCCTATTTTTATAATATATGATATCAACTTGTTGCATTTAATTTGTTCATGTTGCATACATGCTTGGTGGTTTGGGGGCATTATGCCGAGTCATCTAATAATTAAATATGGAGTCCATATGCAGACTTTTCTAGTCTTATATTGGCCCCATTTAAATTTGTGTAGCGAACCGATGCCATGCTTTGCCTTGTTAATTCCACATTTAAATTGCGGGGTTTCTAAATAACTTGAACCGTGTAATTAATTATCGGGACCCCAGTTCCGCTTAATATTGCCTAATTGCACCGCATCTGTGCCATGCCATGCATCATATCATAAGCATGTCGGATCTTCTGTCGTAGTATTAAATATTGCATCCGGTGTTTCTTCTAGTGTTTGCTTCTTCGTGGATTAGGCCGATGAGTTGATGCGAGTATCGACAAGTTCTCCGATGTATATTCTGCAGTGTTTCCCAGGCGAGCATCTTCCCCTTTCTACCTATTTTGCATTTATAGTCTTTACTTCCTCATGTTGATCTACTGCTATCCGTATTGCGATGCGTTAGTTTCCGTGCACCATTTATATTCCTTGCAGCCCTATATTGCCTTGGACACATCCTATTGCCTGTTGTTTGATAGATAGTCGGCCTTGCGAGTCGTAGTTGCTTGCTCATGTGCTGCTTCACGTCGTTGTTGTTCCACCATTATTGGAAGGTTGGCACATGCTTAATGGTGGAGATGCTTAATGGTGGAGAGGATCATGACTTTAAATACAACTATTAAATTGCTGGGATAACTAATGAAAGAGGCACCGGTGGGCAATATATGCTATTTGGTTTTCATGTCCACTTGTGTCCCGTAGGCCCCGAGTACTTGATACCTGTTCCTTGATTATTCGCACTATCCACATCCGGGAGACCCTATGGATCCCCCTTAGCCAGAGCTTGATTCAATTCTTATTTCTTGGGGCCACAAACTAGTTTGGGGCTTTATTACTATCATGTACTTATGCCATGCTTTACTGCTTTATTTAAGATTGTGCATGGAGCACCTGTACTGTTTTGGATCGTGCCATGTTTTCGCGGTATCGACAAGACCAGTCACACTTTCGGGTTCCCAGTCGTTTATAGCCATCGTCACAAACCCTGGATCCGTTCCGGAGCCGTCCAACTTCGTTGCGGGTAGCTTAGTGGGGTGGACCCCTGAAATCTTTTATGAATCCGGTGATTGCTTTGTCGTGAAACCATCGTTGGGTTTTGATTTGGTTTTTCCGAGGTTGATCATGTGTGTGTTGCTATTTGTGCACCCCTGCAGGGTAAATCTTTCTAAAAGCCTTGTCCGCGGTTATGGACGACTTGGAGCACAGTATCTCTTCATAGACAAGCATAACTAAAGTAGTGCTATAAATTTGACTTAATATGTGACTAGTAATCAGCTTCACTACAATGGAATGGATAATAAAAGTGCTAACAACTGGTGGAACTGGGGTGTATCGTGTCATGTTATACCTGCCTAGTAAGTATCGCAACTCCAATGGAATGAAATAAAAGTGCCAACAACTGCTGGGTTTGGGATGTCACATGCTAATTGTATCTGACTAGTAAGTACTGCAACCACAACTGAATGGTTAACTAAAACTGCCCACTACTTATGCTATCAGGATGACTCATTCTATCTATATCTGATTAGTAAGAGCTTCAACTATAATAGAATGAATAAAACTGCCAACCGTGTGAGTTCCTCGGTTTGACTTCCTCGTTTGGTCTCGAGGGGGAAATACCAGGATGGGTATGTTTGGTGTTAGTATCAGGTTGGATCCGAATAGGTCTCTCTTATCTCTCTCTAATAGTCGCCAGTATTATAGAGTCTCTATAGGTTGTTTAGTGCCGCTGCGCTGCCGCTTCAGTCCACCATACCTGTGTAGGTGAGGACCGCCGAATTCTAGCCTCACCATGCACTGGCCTCAGTACTGACGCTCCTCTTTTTCCTTTGCCCTTTGTCGGCACCCCTTTTGTTTTAGCAGGTTTGAGATCGACGTCGTTAGCAGGGTTACCCTTCCGGCTTGGCCTGGGCAGGGTTATGGACGCCATTGTTATTCTACAGGGCTCTTAGCCTAATTTGCATCTTGTCCGTACTCGGACGCTGTATCGATTTCAAGGTGATTTGGATCTTTGTATGGTATATCTGTATTCTTGACTCGTTGAGTCGCTGTTGTATATATATATATATTTGTTCTGTGGGTCCCATCGAGGACTGTTGTGTAATGATATTACTTTGTTTTCCACCCGCACGAAAGTGCCTGGTGGGAGTCCTTGAATCGTTTCTATGCGGGTTTGGCGGGAAGCGCTAAAACTTGCATAAGGCCGATTCGGGGGTGTTACACCGGGTTAAGTTCCACTTGGACCGGGTCACGTAGACTTTGAATATCCACACACCTAGAGCCGGGTTAAGTTCCACTTGGCCCGGATCTCGTAGATTTCGAATATCCACACACCTAGAGCTAGGTTAAGTTCCACTTGGCCCGGATCTTGTAGACTTCAAATATCCACACACCTAGAGCCGGGTTAAGTTCCACTTGGCCTGGATCTTGTAGACTTCGAATATCAACACACCTAGAGCCGGGTTAAGTTCCACTTGGCCCTGATCTTGTAGACTTCGAATATCCACACACCTAGAGCCGGGTTAAGTTCCACTTGGCCCGAATCTTGTAGACTTCAAATATCCACACACCCAGAGTCGGGTTAAGTTCCACTTGGCCCGGATCTTGTAGAATTTGAATCATTTTTACTCTGCCTTTGAACTTTGCCATTGCCTTGCTTATTTCAGATTAACACTAACCGCTGATCCGCTGAGTTCCAGCGCCTGTTGGACTCCTATAAAGACATTCGAGCGCGTTATGGTAAAGTCCTGGTGGAGTACCAGAAGAGGTGTAATTTTCCCTTCTTCCTCTTCCGTATTCATTTATTCGAACTTCCTAGGACCATATTAATTTGTTGTCTGAGTCATGCAGCCGAGGTTGAAGCTGAAAACATAATCATGCAGAAAAACCTTGCTGAGATCGAAGGTAAATTTATCCCCTCCCCATGATCGTCATATTTTCCTTCCTTTATCCGATGAACACTTATACTTTGGGTCCTCCGGATCATTATGTTGTTGCAGTTGCTCTCCAGGATAGTGTCACCATGCCTGAAATGATGACCCATTTCCTCGAACAAGCAGGGAAGCATGAGGCTGAGCTGAAGAAGAAGGATGAAGAGATAGCTCGGCTCCAACTCCAGGACTCGGAGATCACTCGGCTGAATAACGAAATTCAGAGGCTTAAGGGCCTCCATGAGTCCAAGTTGGAGAAGGCCGATCAGGAGTTCGCCGAAGAGAAAGAGTGTTTAACCACGCAAATCTCCAAGGATAAGAGCCTATTGGAGCAAGCCGACGTCAAGCTTATGTCGGTGACCACCGAACACGAGAAACTCCAGGCCCATAGCACCGACGTTCATTCTGAGCTTCAACGACTCCTCTTCCAGATTGCACGTGAGTTTTCTGTCCTTGCTTGATTTTCTTTTCTCCGGGGTTTGGTGCTTTTGTTCACTATTTCTTCTTGCCCATTTTCAGGGAAATTTCTAGAGAGTGATATGCTCGGTGTCGCTGCCGTAACCCGGTCCCGTGAACAGCGTGGTATGCTTGTTGCCCCTAGTGCCGAGCCAATCCTGTATAATACGGAGGATCTGCTAGCGAGCCTCACCGCTCGTCTTGAGGTAGTGAAGAACCATGGCGCAGATATTATCCCGGCGACAACACGGATGTTCAGCTCCCTCTGGCCCAGTGAATCCATTCCAAAGAAAGGCTCGGCTTTCATAGCCAAATTAATGGAGTGTGATACGCAGCTGCCTCTATGGCACGAATCTAAGACACGGGTTGGGGCCGACATTGCCTTGAAATTTGTTCTTTCATGGTATGAAGGAATTGATCTGGGGTTCCTCACTCGCATGCGCACTAGGTCTAAGTGGTGCGAGGATCCGGAGTGGATCGCGCACCGCAAAGCCTGTGCCAACAAGCTCATCCAGTACTCCTTCTGACACGCTTGGAATGAGGGGCCGAGTTATCTCGATGTCGTTGATGAAGAAGCTGTTCCTAAAGATGAAGAGGAAGAGAATGAAAGCGAGGGCTCCGAACTTGGCAATGAGGCCGAAGACCCGGAGGATGGCGAGGTTAACCCTGGGGACGAAGCCGAGGCTAGCGCCCCTCCCCCACACTCTGAAGTACCTCCTTCATCGACAGATGATTCATCTGCTACTCCTGCTCCTTAGAAAACACTAGTCATATTTATCAGATCCCCGAAATGTCGGGTGTAGATGTATCTAAATACTTTAGTTTGGTTGTGCTACAGTTTTATGTTCTGAACTAAGTTTATTGCTGGATTACCGTGGGCAAATTCCCTGAGTTTCATTTTCTTGTTACCCCAATTTTTGACTCGGCTCGCGTCTACCTTGATTCGGTTTTTAGACTTACGGCTCTGAGGTTCAAAAAGTTTACTTAACAATACTTGAAACTTTGAGATTAGCTCAAAATGATCCAGCGTTTTAGTGACCAAAACAAACTAAGGGTTAGTCAAAAAACCAATGTCGGCCCGCTTAAGTTCTTTCCCTTAGTCGTTTTTCATGTGCTTTGCCATTCCAAACTTGTTCTCTTGCTTGCCATGAAGCCAATTCTTGTTGGATAGCAGCAAAGTCGAAGAGTTAGGTTTTTGGTGCTCACACATTACTAATCCGACTAAGATATAAGCGACTTAACCTAGCCGACACAAAAGATATGAAAACAAGAGACAAGTATTATAGCAGTCCCCGAGTCTCTGCTCGGGGTGGCAAAGTTTTTATTGATAAGCTCATTGCCGACATACATACCGACCTACGATTAGCTCGGATACATTCAGCTCTTATGTGTAGAAAGGACGAAGCAGTGCTACGTTCCACAGTCGTTTGGATTCCTCTCCGGACCTATCCGCCTTGTTCTTTTCCTGTGGTTATGCATCAATAAGATAGTAGGAATCATTGCACAAGGCTTTTGCTTACAATGAAAGGTCCTTCCCATGGAGGGGATAACTTATGCATGCCAACAGTGCGTTGTATTAGCCGGAGTACCATATCACCTTCCCGGAAGACTCGGGGGTTTACTTTCTGGCTATGATAGTGTTAGAGGTTTTGCTAATATATGGCGGATCTGGACAAGGCTAGTTCTCTCACTTATTCCAGCAGATCAACATCAGTTTGTCGGGCTTTGCGCACTTCAGCTTCTGTGTATTGGGTGACTCTTGGTAACACAGCTTCTGACCCATATACTATGGCGTATAGCCTGTTGATCGATTTGGAGTTGTTCTTAAGCTCCATAGTACTGCTGGTAGTTCTTCTATCTAGCACCCTGCTGATCTTTGCAGCAGCTCTATGAGCCGGGGTTTTATCCCGGACAATACCAGTCTGTTGGATCTTTCCACTTGCCCATTCGATGCGGGCTGGGTGACTGAGGCGACATCTAACCGGATCTTCTTTTCTCGGGAGAATCTCGCAAACGCTCCTTCAGCGAAATTTGTTCCATTATCAGTTATGATGCTATGTGGATAGCCATACCTTAGGATTATATCCTTGAGGAATCTTACTTCTGTTGCCCCATCACATTTCCGAATTGGTTTCACCTTGATCCATTTGCTTTCCCTTGAGGAGGCGTGATGGCCACATTCCCCTTGGTGAATATCCCGGAGTATGTCAAGTCCTTCCTCCGGATCAACACACCGCTGCAGTACTGTTGTCACACTTCTTTTGTATAGTTTGGCGTTGATAATTGTATAGGCCTTTGCCCTTCTCTGGATCTGCCTTGAACTTATTTCGTCATCTGGCAAGATTCCCTCTTTCAGGAAATCAAAAATTGGCTTGGCCCAAGTTGGCACAGTCTGGACGGGAAATGGTTCCTCATCAACTTCCATTGCATCCACCGACATAACTTCTGCCGGATCAGGCTGATCAGTCCCCGGGTTTGCTGAGGCAGTCCCCGGGTTTTTGCTGAAGCAGTCCCCGGGTTTGCTGAGGTGCTTCCCCACTCTATATCCATAGGTGCATCTCCTGATCCGGAGAGTTCCGGGATGTAAATGGAATCTAATTCGGGTGAGGGCATGATAGATGGTTTTCTCAGATGCTCCAAAGCAACATTTGGCGGGATTAGCTGTCAGGTCGAGCCTAACTTGGACAGTGTGTATGCCGCCTCGTTTTCAATCCGAGGTATGTGATGGAACTCACACCCCTCAAAAAACCTGCTTATCTTTTGAACATGGAACCTGTATAGGGCCATGTTAGCATCCAAGGCATCCCAATTTCTAGACACTTGTTGCACCACCAAATCAGAATCTCCAAAGCATTGTATCTGATGTATCCCTACGTCTTTCGCCACTTTGAGACCATGCACCAATGCTTCGTACTCCGCCACATTATTCGAGGCACTGATGTGGATTTGAAGGACGTATTTCAGGTAAGCACTACTCCGGCTCCTAACCCATCTTTCAGTTTCGATCCATCGAAGTGCATTTGCCAATAATTGGAGTCCGGCAGGGGTGGCTCGTATTGCATTTCGGCCCATTCCACAAAGAAATCCGCCACGGCTTGTGACTTGATAGCATCCCTTCTGTCAAATTGCGATGCATAGGGAGCTAGCTCAATCGCCCACTTTGCTATCTGGCCACTTGCATCTTTGTTACTCATGATTTCCGAAATGGGTGCCTCACATATCACCTTGATGGGGTGTTCCTCAAAATAGTGTTTGAGTTTCATGGCCGACATATATACGCTGTATGCCATCTTCTGATAGTAAGGGTAGTTCTGTTTCGAGGCAGACAATACTTCGCTCAGATAGTACACCGGCCTTTTCACCAACTTTCCTTCCTCTTCATGCTCCACTACGATTACTGCACTTACGACTCGGTTGGTCGCGGCTACGTAGAGCAACATTGGCTCCTTAGGTAGTGGTGCTGCTAAGATTGGTGCAGTAGATAACATATTTTTCAACTCTCGAAATGCAAGGTCCGCCTGTGGCGTCCATGTGAATTTGTCTGCCTTCTCTCCCGACCGACATACAAACCGACTTAACGATGCCAGTCAACCAGTGAACTTCTGCACATTGTTAAGGCATTTTGGCAGTTCCATTCTTTCTATGGCCGGATTTTGGTTGGGTTAGCTTCAATGCCATGGCTAGATACCAGAAAACTGAGAAACTTTCCGACGGGCACGCCAAAGGTGCATTTCTCCGGGTTCAGCTTCATTCTGAACCTTCTCAAGTTTGCGAACATCTGTCGGATATCATCAAGGAGCGTATTTCTTTCCTTGGTTTTTATTACCACATCATCTATGTAAACTTGCACGTTCCGACCTATCTGATCATGTAAGCATTTTTGCATGCATCGTTGGTATGTTGCTCTTGCATTATGTAAACCAATCGGCATATTGCGATAGCAATAAGCCCCGTACAGGGTAATAAATGCAGTCTTTATTTGATCATCTGGATTCAGGGGTATCTAGTGGAAACTAGAATACGCATCAATGAATGACAGTAGCTCACATCTAGCCGTTGAGTCTATGACTTGATCTATCCTAGGGAGCGGAAATGGATCTTTGGGACACGCCTTATTCAGGTTCATGTAATCAATGCACATGTGCCATACCACAGCCACGTTTGGATCATCTTTCTTTTTCTCCACAAGGACTGGATTAGAGAGCCAATCCGGATAGAGTACTTCCATGATAAATCTGGCTGCTAGGAGCCTAGCTATTTCGTCTCCAATGACTTTCCTTCTGTCTTCGGTGAAACACCGGAGGGGTTGCTTTACCGGCTTAGCCCCGGGTCTTACGTTTAATGAGTGCTCAGCCAACTCCCCTGGTACACCTTGCAGATCCTGATTAGACCAAGAAAAGATATCCCGATTCTCACGGAGGAAGTTGACAAGCTCGCTTTCCTATTTGCTACTTAACCCGACACCAATGGTCACGGTGCGCTCTGGGAACTGATCATCGATTGACAGTTTCTTTGTGTCCTTAGTTGCTTGGAATGATACGCTCCCGTGCGGGTTGGTCAGAGCCGGCATAGGTTGTTGCACGGATTGAGCCAGTGCCGCCACTTCTAGTATCTTCCTTTTTTTTCTTGAGCTATCACGAGTGACTCGGCTAAGTTAGATCCGGCTGAGGCACACTCGATCGAATGCCGGAAGTCCCCTAATACAGTTATCATGCCCCTTGGCCCGGGAAACTTCATCGTAAGGTAACTGATGTGGGTAGTTGCCATGAACTTGTTCAGCGCTGGCCGGCCGAGTAACGCGTCAGATTCATCACCTCGAATTCCAAGTTTTTAGTCTGGCAATTTTCTCTCGTGCCGAATAACACGTCAACCCGGACCTTACCAATTGGCTCACAGGAAATACCTGGTACAATGCCATGAAAGGTGGTCCTCGTTGCTTGCAACATGTTCTCTATTATTCCCAACTTGTGCATGGTATCCTCGTACATAATGTTGATACTACTTCCATTGTCAATCAGTACCTTGGAAAACCTTACATTGAGATTCGGCACGATGAACGTCGGATCCAGGACCAGAGCATAGGTTCCTGGGCTTGGCATGATCTTTCGGTGATCCTTGTTACTCCATGTAATCTCTTGATCCGCCCAGGGCATATATCTCACTACTGCCAGCATTACTGCGTTTACCTCCATGTGCCGGTGCTGCAAGCTTTTCCGGTCATTTTCCTCCGTGGTAAAGACAGTAGCTTTGATGATGCTCCCTGTACTCGTTTCGTCCCTCATTCTCGTGGTAATCCGGCCCTCGTTGCTGGTTGTTATCTACTTGATGTACTGTGTCCCTTGTTTCCGGATTCTCATACCTCGATGGAGGTGGTGGTAGCATCAGTTGCTGTCCATTCCCCCTGTCAGTACCGAGGGCCGTGGTGCTTCACTTCTAGGTGCTTCGGTCCGAGGTGCCTGAGCATTCCCCGACCTTCCCTGCTCTAACTTCCTCATCCATTCACATTGTCGGGTTGTATGATTCGCCAGACTATTCGGGCTTGGCGTATGGAACTTGCAAGGTTGATCCAGCATGGACTCAAATGTACACCTCGGTCTATCCTTTCGTTCTTGCCATTGCTTCTTCTACTCCGGGGTCCAAGGTTTTTCCCCTTTGTTTTTCTGCTGCCAGTTTTGCCCTCCAGTTTTTTGGCATTGGCTGGCTCCAGCATTGGATTGATCTCGGTCTACCGCTGCTACCTATTTCGAGTTATACCGGTAATCCAGGCGCTCATCCCTTCTCTTTCCTCGAAAATCATTCCTCCTTCATGTTCTGGAGCCATCTCGGTCGTAATATTCCTCGTTTGCCTCGCTCGACATTAGCTAGGGTTGCGTTGGATCTCCCAAGGCATACGAAGCTGCGATCCGGATTGTTTCAGCCAAGGTAGTTGGCATGTCCCGATGTAAGCTCTGCACAGCATACTTCCATATCTGCATCCCTGAGCGAACCACACAATAGCTTATGATTCAATTACCCCCTCGCACGAGTTTCGCACATTGCACCACCGAGTCAGGAAATCTCGGTCTGGCTCATTTGGTCTCTGCCGGCACAACGCAAGGGTCTGTGGCATGTTGGGCCTCTTGTAAGTGCTTGAGAAGTTGCTAATGAGGAGCTCCTGGAAATCCAACCAATAGTTGACACTCCATGGTGGCAAATTGTTCAGCCAAACTCGCGCTGGTCCTTCCAGCATCTATGGCACATATCTTACCGCCCATTTCAAATTTCCTGTTGCGATCTTGACTGCTGTAGCATAGTCAATCAGCCAATCCTCTAGCCTAGTACTACCATCATAAGTTTGGGTTCCTCTAGCTAGCTGAAAGTTCGGCATTGGTGGCTCGTTCATGATCTGAGGCCCAAAGCATGTTGGACCTGGTGGGCCTTGTACTTCGATTAGCTCCGACCTATAAATCCTATCCAATTTTAGCCTAGCATCATCTGGCTGCAAGTTCCTGCCTCCTAGTCTTGGCCCAATTATGTGGTGATCCGGTCTGGGATATCCATCGTTGACCATGGCCGAATAACCATCATTGTATCTTTTCTGATCCAGACGAGCATTTTGTTGTTGTGCTTCTTGTCCTGCACTCCCCTCTTGCTGAGGTGCACATTGTTGTTGCGTCCAAGGTAAATTTTGCCTCGTTCCCATGGGATCACGCTGTCTGGCATTACCGTTGGCAGCATTTCTCTGACCGGCATTGCCTTGGTCAGGGTTACCTCGGCAGGCCACACCTCGGCTCGTACTATGTTGATCTTCATCAACTCGCACGGCTTTGCCTTTTCCAGCCCTTACTGGATCATATGGAACCATTTGTTTGTCTCTTATTCCGGAGTTTACTAATTCCTCCCTCCGGGAATTGTGACCCGGAGATGACGCGGCTCCTCTGGATCTCGCCGGGTTATTCCTGGCCAAATGTACCACATGTGAGACTCCTGGTGGCGCCGGGTTTGCCTTGTTCATTTCTTCATTTTGCTCGCAAGCAACTCTCAGCAACTGATTCACCCTCTCTTGTTGCCTTTGCGGGCCTCTACAGTTAAACCTTCTAACTCAGAGGCGGCCGCATTTGCTGCCCTAAGGTTCTTTGCCGGAGTGTTGTACCGATCCAGCCCTCCTGTCACTATCGTGGCTGTCTAACCTGGACTAGGCTCGTATTCCTTGTCAATCTCAGTGAACAGGTTCCTACCTCGGATTTTCACTCCATCTATGCGGTTCGCCTCAGCATATTCTCTCAAGGTGATGTTCAAAGACTGGTGTAGCTCTACTACCTTCTTTGCCCCAGCTAACATTTTCCGCCTAGTTTCCTCTAACTCAGCTTGTGCCTGAGCCGGATCTACCACATGTGCTATTGGCGTTGTTAGGCTATCTATTGCTTGCTGGAGCACATTCTCTGGCCTTTCTAGCAGAGGAAACCTAGACTTGGTCTGCTTTGGCGTTACCTCCGGCTCTGGCGCCGGGCCCTTGTTTGGTTCCGCGTCTGGCGCGGTCATCAGGACCTCAACGCTCCTAGTGGGGCAAGTGATACGCACTCCACGAGCTGCGCTGAGAGGTGGCTCGCCTCCCTCAATGATGTGTGGCGGATGAACGCAGGACTCGTCCACGCCGACATAGATCCTGTGAGCGCCAAGCTTGATGAAGACGCTGTTGCGCGGAGGAGGGTGCCTGCCGAAGCTTCCTGCATTGTCGCTGACGTAGTCCAGCGCTCCGAAGCGCTGAACCAAGCCGGAGACGACGCGCTTGCCGGTGCTGGAGAATCTTCCCGTCTAGATTTTTACCCCTGCTAGCACCGCTAGCCCAGGGTGGGCGCCAATTGTCGTGGTGGTGGCACGGCAGATGCCATGGATAGGCTAAAGATGGGGCCAATGAGTGCTAGGGGAATCCAGGGAGGGAGAACGCGGTGATTCCACGCATAGAAGTTCTTGTATTTTCTCTATCAATGGTGTTTACAAATGCTCTTGAGGCTCTCAGTAAAAAGGAGACAGTGTCTCTTACTCCATACTAACTAGCCCTAGAATTCTACCTTGGACAGAGACAATGATACATCCCCCTCTATGGAGGCCCCGGTGCTCCTTATATAGGGGAGCCCGGGTTACAATTCTAGAGCACACGTGGCAGCATATTCTACGAATATGCTCCTCGCCTAAAGCAGATGCTTCTTTGTTCTCTTTAACGGCTCGTCCGGGCTTTGGACGTAATCCACAGCATAATCCTTGTCTTTTGGCGTCACCAGACACGGGCTACGTCATCCGGCTTTGCCCGCGTCATCTTGGTCGCCCCTGACCCGCTGGTCCTCTTCTTTACTTTGCTTCTCTCATGCTACAGCTAGTAAAGCCACCTTTTGACCAGCGGGGGATTCCTTCTCTTGGAAGCCACAGGATAATCTGGCTAGCATATAGCTAATCCGTCTTACCAAGTCACCTTTAAACAGATAGATAAACATGGCTGGCATATAATTTATGCTAGATGGACCATAGTTAAGGACATGCTCCACGGGCCGGGTCACACCGTAGCTCGGCCTGCCTTGAGGTGACCCAGTCAGCACTTGCTTTGACCGTGCCATACCCCAGCTAACTCGACCCTTATACCCTGGCGTTACCCTACCCGGCGGTATCCCCCCAACAAGGCTGCTCTTAGGTATTTGGTGTTGTGCTTAATAATTTTGGCCATGTTTCTAGTGTGATACATATTCAAAAAAAAGAGGATATAGCAAAAGCAAAAGCAAAAAGAAAAAGAATCAGTACAAAAAAAGAAAGAAAGGGACAATTGTGCAAGAGTCCTAGTGATATCTTTGTGCACCGGTACATTGAGAAATATTGTGCCTGTTTACTTTGAGCTTTGCTAGTGTCTCTCCAGCATAGTGCCACACCCTTCATAGTTGCATTGCCACATTTATCTCCACGTGTGTGTTTCTTGGGTTGGTGTACGATCAGCACTAGGACTTTTTTGCGGTGTAGTTAGGATACCATACCTAGAGCTCCACCATAAATAACATGTGTGCCTTGTGATTATTCTCCATACCCTTGATATTCACTTCATCACATCTGTGCAAAAGTGATGCAGCCCGTCCTACGGGCGCTCCTACATCTACACCACAAAGTTCCCCAAGTGGACCAATGACCCGTGCCCGAGCCAAGCTCCTTCAAACTAAGGTGAATTCACTCCTCTCATCATGTGACATTGACATACACTTGGATGGATTGCTACTTCATACCACTACTCTGTGCATTCTCAGGTACGAAATCCTGCTGCGTCGACCCACGAGCCCTAAAGCTGCCTTTGTCCTGAAGCTGACTGAGCCGGAGTGTCCGCCCAGATCTAGCCGAAGTGTCTGGCGCAGCCGGAGTGTCTGACCCGAATCAGCCGGAGTGTCTAGCCTACCCCAGGCCCATCCTGGCGCGCACAATCAGTATGCCACTTCGGACACTACTCGGACACTACCCGGAGTGTCCAGCAACCTCGGACTGTCTGGTCCACTCGACCTGGACTGTCCGGCCTGAAGATGGGCCTGCGGCCATAGCTGGGCCCTGTGGCCCATGTACCCCTCTACTTCGCCCAGAACTCTACTTTAATGCCTAAATTATCCCTGAACTTGTGGCTGGCTTATATATAGCCCCCCACCTCTATTGTAAACCCTAGGCTTGATATTTGGAATTAGTGGAAACCCCTTGTGGATCTATCTAGTTCTTGCCTCATGCTCCTTTGATAAAGGAGCACCAAATATCCCAAACCTCGTTGGAGTTTGCATCGTGCCTCCGCATTGTACAAGGCCTAGGCATTGGAGTCCCTTTGCCTAGACATCAAGATCTCACCGAGTCTCCCTCCTTGCCATGCCGGTTCAAGAGAGAGACCTTCGCCCGACTCTGATCCTAGGGATTGCACCAGACCGGTAGCCGTCGGCATGAGTAATTGGCTTGTATTGTGTCTTCGTGTGTGTGTGTGTGTGTGTTTATTGTGTTCTTCGTGCGTGAGTTCTTGTTTTCGCTCTCTCCCCTCATCCCCCACACTCACTTCGCCTCGATTTGAAGGGATTCGTGAAAGGTCGTGCCATCCCCGAGGTTCCCCCGCAACATATGGTATCAAGAGCTTCGTTGCTCATGAATTTCCCTACAATTTTTTTCTATCCACCAAAAATTCGAAAATCCCCAAAAAAGAGCCCAAAATTTTCCTTTGGATCGATATCTTGATTTCGAGTGTTATTGGTGGTTTTGATCCGACCAAACCTTGTCTTAGGCGTTGGTCCAGCTTTCTCCTGCATTTTCCTAGCCCAATTTGGCTAGTTTTTCGCGGATTTGAGGTCTTAAGGCGAGGATTTCTACTCAAGAACACGAGCAGGAAACCTGCACCAGAGTGTCCGGCCTGACCAGACCAGAGTGTCCGGCCAGACCGGACATCCGGCAGAAACAGACCGGAGTGTCCGGCTAGAACGCAAGTTTTGATAGTTTTGCCTCATTTTTTGCATTGGCTAATTTCCTTTGTTTGCTCGTGTCCCGTGTGCGTGTCAGCATCTAACAACAAGCTTCCGCATCATTACCTCTGTGCTCATTGACACCACGGTACCGAGCATCATTCCATACCATTGATGTCAAGTGCATCCTCACCAACGAAGGTATAACTTGCGTCACCTTGTTAACCCCTATCTTCCTTTGTGTGTATCTATCCCACGAGAGTGGCTCATCTTGTGTTTGCTTGAGCATTGTGCATTCGTCCTTGGATAGTGAGATCGCAAGAGCAATACCAAGTGTGACTAGGTAGCATCAAGGGAGAGCAAAAAAACATACAAAGAAAAAGAAATATAGTCTCCCATAGAAAAAGAGAGTCTCAAAGCTTGTACGCAAGGGAGAAAGAAAGAGCGCCCAAGGCAAGTGCACAAATCCGTTGCTCATTTTTCCTCTTTGCAAACAAGCCATGGTCTCTCCTTGTATATGCACAACACCGAGCGTAGTCTTCATTAGGACATTTTGTTTTCTCATTTTCATAGTCGTGTCAATCCCAACAATATCCATGTGTGTGTATATAGTCGTACGTTCCCGTCATCCTTTCGAGTTGTTGACCTTTTGCCTATGACTTGAGTTTTGTTTGGATTTTACCCACTTTTGGCTATCCCTTTTCTTTTAGTTGGTTCTTTGGAATTCCACAATCCTAACCTACCACAAATAAGCTTTTGAGAGTTAGTTCTTTCTTTAGTGTGAGATTTCTTTGCGTTTTCACTTTGCAAGCTAATAGCTCTCACTTGTGGTTTCTAGTTCGGTGCAATCCCCAAGTTGAGGTTGAAGGTCCCCCCCTCCGCCACACATTCCTCTACACATACAACTCTTTGTGTTTTTCATGATGGATAGGAATGGTAAGTCGAGCCAACCACCTCCTCAGGAAGAAGAACATGGACCGTACATGACGCACGCAAGTCACTCCATCGTCCGACAAGAGTTCCATGAACGTTGCCAAGCCCTTGAGATGCGATAAGATGAACAATTTGGCAAGACGCAAGCTGAGTTCAAGAACATCAACAACCGCTTTGATGGCCTCGAAAGACAAATGCATGCAATGCATCAAAACTTTGGCCATCAAAATGAAGCGCTCCAACGCTCCATTGCCAAAACAAATGACAATCTTCGATGCCTCATCGACGGAATGGCAAGAACGTGTTCGCATGGATCAAGCTCGTCAAGATCTTCGCGTCATCACACTCCACTTCAACAAGATCTTCTTCCAAGTGCTCCAAGACGCAATGACGCCCCTGTTGTTGAAGATGGAAGTTCTTCGAACTATGTAACTTCCCCACGGCACGCCGCAACGTCAAGCTATGATGGTGATTTCTCTTCAAGGCCCCAAGCAAGCCAAGAAGCACACCATCATCACGCAACAACATTGGTGATCCAACAAGAGCAACCACAAAAAAACCGCAAGTGCAACCACAAGTCCACCACCATCGCCCGCGACACGTACTTGACACAACAAGTGATGACTCCAATTGGGAGAATCAGGATCACCATCGACATGAAGTTCTCCAAGATCCTCATCATCATCATCACCGTCATGAACGTCTGCAGCGACACCATGGTCATCACGAGGCGCCTCCTCCACACCACCATAACTTGGAGAGCCAAGTGGTACAAGTTGAGCAATGCCCACCACATCAAGAGGCTCAAGACCATGATCTTCGCCGTGAGGCCCGTGCGAATAATCCACGTCACCAACCGAGCAACGAGCCTCCCCTTCGTCATCAACCGCGTCATGAGGCTCCACATCCTCAACACCCTCATGGGGCCCGAGTGCATCAACATCACCCACAACCGTGCCAAGAGAAAGAGCAAGCGCCACAACAACAACATCAAGAGCAAGCTCTGCAACAAGGTCGCGAGAACCAAGTTCCACCTCCTCAACCACAAGATCGTCAACAAGCTCGTCACAATGATCGCATGGAAGATGAAGACCGTCATCAACATGGCAACCATTGTTACCGTGACCGCAATGAGGAAGAAACATTTGGCAAGATCAAGTTCACGATGCCCAAGTTCATAGGATCAAATGACCCTGAAGAATATCTCTCATGGGCACTCAAGTCGATAAGATCTTCTGTATGCACAATTATAGCAACGAGAAGATGGTCGCCATGGCTTCGCTTGAGTTTGATGAGTATGCCAATATTTTGTGGGAACAAGTTCAAGTTGCTCGTGACGCAAGACAAGAACCGCCAATCACAACTTGGAATGACATGAAGGCTCACATGAGATCCCGTTTTGTTCCCACGTACTACACACGTGACCTCTTCAACAACATTCAATCATTGCGCCAAGGGACAAAGACCGTGGAAGAGTACTTCAAGGAAATGGAACTCAACTTGATCTGTGCCAACATTGAAGAGCGCACAGAGCAAACTATGGCATGTTTCCTTATTAGCTTGAATCACCCAATCAAGCGCATCGTCGAGTTCCAAACATACAACAACATCGTTGAGCTTGTGCACATCGCAACAAAGGCCGAACGTCAAGTGCAAGAGGACATCAAGTATAACAAGCCCAAGATGTATTTCACCTACAAGCAAGCTTCAACCGCTATGCCAACAACCTTCAATGGAAGCTCCTCAAGTAGTTCCAAGCCTTCCTTCAAGCCCACACTTCCCCAGGGAAAACTGCCCCCAAGTGGCAAACAAGCAAAGAGTGATACACCTTTCAACAGTGAATGCTACAAATGTGGAGGCAAAGGACACAAGTCGCCCGAGTGTGGAAACAAGAAAGTGTTGTTCATCCATGACAATGGCGACGAAGAGTACTTGAGTGAAGTTGAATTTGATGCCCGAGTCAAGGAAGCAATGACAAGGCAACAAGTGCAAGATGACCAAGCACTCCTCATTGTGTGAACATGACGCAAGTCCATCTCTTGTGGTCACAAGGATCTTTCCCACTCAAGCACAAGAGCATGAAGACCAATGCTCAAATATCTTCCAAACACGAGCCGATATCAATGGGAAATCAATCAAAGTGATCATCGATGGAGGGAGTTGCCACAATCTAGCTAGCACCGAGTTGTGTGACAAGCTCAACCTCACCCTCCATCCACACAAGCACCCCTACCACGTGCAATGCCTAAGTGACCAAGGGTCTGTGAAGATCAAGCATACCATTTAGGTCACCTTCGCCATTGGTCCTTACAAAGTCACGGTCGAGTGTGATGTAGTTCCAATGACGGTTTGCCACATGTTGCTTGGTCGACCATGGAAATTTGACAAGGCTGCTCTACATGATGGTCGCACCAATGTGTACACCTTTAAATGGCTCAACAGAACATGTGTTTTGCAACCGACGACTCCTAGCCAAATAATTGTGGACAATGCAAAGGCTTTAGCGAGGGCACAAAACACAACACCTCTTAGTGAGAAGAGCGGTGAGTGAAAGAACCACACCATAGTGAGTGAGAGTCACAAGCTAAACTTAAGTGAAAAAACTAAGAGTTTTCTCCTTGCCACAAAAAGTGAGATGAGAGATGTGTGGAACAACCCATCCATCTTGCACTATGTCCTTATTTGCAAGGGACTAGCGCATGGAACTAATGAATTAACCAATGTTCCTCCATCTTTGATAATTGTTTTGCAGGAATTCAAAGATGTGTTCCCCAAAGAGCTTCCACATGGACTCACTACAAGAGATCTAATATACTGTGACAAGCTCAAAACGTCATGGAATAGCAAATAACATCACAAAATACCCCTGTGTGACGTTTTTGGAGCGTCACGGGTATCGTCATGGAATCCCCGTCACAGATTCCCGCTCGTGACACTGCGCGCAAAAGAACATCACTGAATATGGATGACGTCATATGTGATGTAAGCACCTGCGAGACCATCCCATAGCGTGAAAACATCATGGACTAGCGTCACGGTTGTTGATGACATTATATGTGATGTCATTTTATTAATTCAGAAAAATCTTATTTTTCGAAAGAAAAAATCCCCTTTTATGATATTTTTCTAAAAAATAAAATTTATTACGTGTAACCTTTTCTTGGTAATGTTTTGCAATAAATCTTTGATGTTTACCCTATTTTGCAGGTATTATTTTCTAGAATTATTTTTGTTTTGATATTGATTCCCTTTTTATGTAAATTTAATTTAAATTCTTGACGATCAATATTTTCAAATTTGATATACATATGGCCAGATATACTCAATTACAATCAAAATCACAATATAGATCTGCGACTCGCAACTGAATATCATCATACATAACTAAAGAAGTTGCAATCTAAAGTTGACATAACTAAACACTAGCAAACTAGGAATGCTAGAAAAGCACTATCATATACTGATGTTCTTCGCGCACCATCAAATATGGTGCTTAGTTTTGAGTTGCATGTTTCCGTAAGAGGAAACTAAGAAGGCCGTCCTGCTCCTGTTGCTTCTTTTCATATGCATCTTGAGTCTGCTTTAGAGCTTCCAATTCTTCATGTTGCTTCCTTTACATCTCTTCAAGTGTCGCCTCTTGCTCTTTTGCTCTCTCAATTGACTGTTGCTTGTACATCTCACGTGCCTCTATTGCCTCCCTCCTCTGCTGCTCTACTAGTTCTTCTAATTCTCAGACACGTTCTTCAGAAGTAGATGTTCTAGACCTCCCAGATCTTGATTGGCATCCCATGCAAGAGAGGAAGGTGCTTGACGAGCTATGCTCCTTTAGAACTTCAGCCACAATCTGTGTATCAGGCACTAGCAGCTCATCTACTGGTTTTGCTTGAGTCCTTTTATTTTCCATCGCGGTCTGTAGAAGAGAGCATGCATCATGGCTCAAGTTAGAGAAAGATGATAGGTTCAATAAAAATTACAAAAGAATATAAATATAATAGATAAGAGTCACAAACGCCAACAGAACTGGCATTCATGAAGCAACCAACAAACAACAGCAACAAGTAGCGAGCGGCACAATAATAGCCAATGGCACAATAAGCAGCCAACAGCAAGGCCAGCACCCATCAGAACATCTAGTCCTGAGAGTGAAATAACATTTTGACGACCTAGTACTGAAGCATAGTATGCATGCATATCACCATTCATGCATATATATATAATGTACCACCAGGCATGTACCCATACGAACTTGCTAGCCATACCATAAAATTAGTCAGAATTAAGTATGCATTTTAAGTCCTCATTCAAACAAAAAAATTGGAGGGGAATACTCATCACATCTACCTTTTTATATATGTGCACATAAGTAAATACAGTATATGGTAGTTGCATGCATGCATTTGTATATGCAGCAAAACTACTACCAGCAATAACATTTGTTCATGTCCGAAAGGATAAAGAAATCTCACATAAGCATCAAGTGCAGCTGCGCCCATGCATCCCGTCTTTTTGTTGGTATGGGTCTCTTTAAAGAATTCAATTGGACTAGGGTCCTCATTGTTGTACTTGTCTTTCTTCTACAAGATTTAAGAATTCATATAATTAGTATTCAATATATGAAGACATGTTGCATTAGACATGGTACGATATTCAGTTTGGTAGAATACTTACAAGCTGGTGAAAATGGGCAGGATACGACCTAGAGCCGGTAGTTTGCCGATGCTTGACAGCTTCTCGGTTCTTCTTGTTCTTTGCGCAAAGTTTCTAAATAAAGCAAACGAATATTAGTATTATCACTAGCAACGATTATTTACTAAAACAAAAAACATGTTCATTAGGTACTGCCAGTTATTGTTGGTGGCCTATTTTGATACAAACCTTGCTTCTTTCATCTGACCATTTGTTGACAAGAGCTTCCCAATTTGGTTGAGTAACTTTGGGTGGTTTATTTGATAATGCTTCATCAACAATGCGTCCCATGAAATAATCCCTCTTCAAGATATATCGACATTGCCGAACACCTTTCTGGAGTATCTTTGTGCATACACCTCTGGCCACCTCCTCTTTTGGATCCATTTCAAAGTTTTTCTAAAAGAAAGGAATGATTAGATACAACAATAAATAGACAGTGCAGCATGTAAAAATTAGAATGAAAAGAACGGAGGAAAA
This sequence comes from Avena eriantha, assembly GCA_910589775.1. Classification (NCBI taxonomy): domain Eukaryota; kingdom Viridiplantae; phylum Streptophyta; class Magnoliopsida; order Poales; family Poaceae; genus Avena; species Avena eriantha. The sequence continues at coordinate 134,782,954 of OU342740.1, read as the reverse complement.
TGACTCACCGCAACATGACCAATAGCATTAGGAATATGGCGTTCTAGGCCTTCTTTGCTGTAATCATTCCAATGTGTAGCAACATGCATGATGTTGCTGCGGACATGTATACCACACTGAGAAGCGAGCTTGGCTGCTTGGATAGGGTCAAGAGGCCTCACTCTGCCAGCTGAGAAATCAATCTTCATCTTCCTCCCTCCGTTTCTTTTTGCATAATCATCTAAACCATGCCCCATGGTTGGTCTATGTTTAGTTCTTATTGAGTTTTCTGGATTTTTTGGACCACTTGAGCATACTAAAGCATCTACATCACAAGGTAGCAGAAAAAGTGGAAGTTCATTATTTCAAGTGGAAACTAGAAAGCAAACAGAGTTAGAAGATGATGCTACATATACCTTGGCCAAGTAGTGTAACCGTGTTATCAATTTGGCGCGAGCAGTCTATCATGTCTTGAGAAATTTGCATCCCTATATCGGCATCAGGTGAGTTAGTATCGTTGGAAGTTTGGTGAGGTGATGTGTCGTTGTCATCAGGTGGGGTCTGGTCTGTCTGGTTAAGTCTAGATGTTGATGCTCTTGTTGTTCTTGTGGTAGTAGGTACATCAGTTTTGGACCGGGCACGCTTTCTCCCTTGTGGCTTTGTAGAAGCTTGCTTTGCCTGGTTCAAACAAGTTGGGAAAAAACAAGGAAGTGAATCAACATTGACTTATATTTTACTTAGCAAGTTGAAATCTACATTTAGTAGTAAGAAAGAAAATAGTAATCATGCCAATAGTTCTACACTTAATGTCACATGTGTTGCCAATTTAAAATAACAAGCATGCTAGTAATACATTTAGAATAGAACAACCTCACTTGCTTTTAGTTAGCTAAAGGTGATTTTAAGATCTGAGAAACACTACATATTTTCTGTATGCTTAAAAACCTATCAACAATAATTATAAATGATCTATAGATACTCTATTTCGATAGACAAAGATATGGTACATTTTCCTTGGAGATATGTAGAGTTGGCTCCTGCTCATCTTCTTCTTCAGAAACCTCATGTGCATCATCGGCCTCCTCATCATCATTTGGCTCATATTCGGAGCCACTGCCACCATTCTCACATTTGCGCCTTTGTTTGTCATGGCCACTCTCACCATATACCAATTGCTCGGCTATTTTATGTATCTCCATAAGTGGCGTTGCCGCTTCAGATCTGAGCCTCGCAACCCTTGCCAACCTGTTCCTCTCATACTGCGGAATTTCTGACATGGTTGTACTACCTTAGAAAAGAAGGATATCATGAAACATTAGAAAACCTATATGTTAACATATTATGCATACATAAATAAAAGTTGCACAAACATATGCGAAGGAAAACTAATGACTTTGATTAATTTACCACCTCTTATCATACATGAGTTGCTGCTGGACAAATTACTTTGAAGGGTCCATACTCAAAGACAAATAATAGCCTAGAACTTCTTTTATTCAGTTTAAAAAATGAACTTGTTTCATTTGCAAGTCCCTGTTTTTTACATGAGATGACTATTGTTGACGTCTTAAAGAATCTATTCAAAGTCATAAAATGCTCGTGTCTAAGTAGGTTTAAATAACAATGCTGAATCAAGTTACTTAAAAATCAGAGAGAAGGCATCTATACATGCAGTTTTTTCAGGTAAGACAGAACATACTCGTCTTGTACAAGAACACACTGTATTAACCCAATAGTAGTCATGTTGAGATTTAGGCAAATAATTAAGTTTGTCTTCGGCTGCATGTGTCACAATCGCACCGAGCTAATCCAGCAAACAATGCATACAAGAAGCTGTCATTAAAATGCATGGGAACCAAATTATTTGACTAACTACTCTATATAAGAAGGATAAATATAAGTTAAACATGTACGTATTTGATGTTTCTGATCTCTGATCTCAGAAGAAACTTGGTAAAGATTGCACATAGATGATAATTTTTCAGCTCGAAAAAGATGAAGATAAAAAATATATTGATTCTATGTTTATCTTCTAATATGGCAACTTGTAAAAATATTGAGTGGCATGATCCATAGTCTAACCTTGGTGATCCTAGACACAGAAGGTATTAATTTATGCATATGAACTTTCTTTTAATAGCCAGAAATCCCAATCGTGACCTAGAATGAGTTCATATCCTCCTACGAAGCAACCAATACACAAAGTACCTGCAGTTCAGATACTATAAAAAAGATACCTGCAGTTCGCGCGTGTGTGGGCGGTGGAGTTCTCACGGTTGCAGGCGGTGGAGTTCACGTGGAGGCGGACGGAGCAGCACTCGTGGAATGAAACAAGAGAAGGGGCGCGACGGAGGACGTCGTGGGTGAGGCCGACGGCTCCGATCCCACCGATGAGGAGGGCGGCGGCGTTCGAGCAGGATGGGGCGCGCGGCGGCGCCCGAGCGGTCTGCGGTCAGAAGAACGCTGGTGAGTTCGGCGGGCCGCGATCTCGTAGATGAGGAGGGCGGCGCCGTTCGACCTGGCTGGGGCGGGTGGATCGGAGCGCGACCCCGATCTGGTGTGTGGCGAGAATGGGGGAGAGGAGGAGAAATAAGGGGAGTGGGCGCTGGCTCCCTGCAGGATTAGAAGCGGTTGGTAAATTCTCAAGTAACCGCCAGGTGGGGATATAGTGTATAGTGCGCGAAAAAAGCGAAGTTGAGCAAAAAATCGGAGGGAACATATAATTTTTGGTGGGAAAATTGGGAGAGTAGGTCTTTTGGTGGAGTGAAAATTATTTTTCCTTTATATACATTAATTTTTTAAACTAAACGCGCAATATTATCTCATTTTATTTAAAAAATTGACCGATTCATTAACGGGAAACTAGCCTAAAACCGATACAGACACCTTCGTCGACTGTCATGGAACATGACCACCTCGAGGGCGCACACAGGCAACATGGCTACCAACACAAACCGCACACACACCACCAAAGCGAGGACCATCGTCGAGGTTGCCCACCAGTGTCATCATCATCACTCCTCCACGAGCCAGCGACTTCGACTCCACCCAAGAACGACCACCGAAAAAGCCATCATCGTAACGGCCATCACCTATGCCAAACAGTCGACCCCTCGCATATATGGCCGACAACTCCGACTCTGATGATGAGCTCCAAAAAGGAGATGGGCGAGACTCACGTCGATGAAGACCTTCGCGATCGAACCGCCCACGCAGGGCATCTTTCCCACTCGCCCGACGCAGGGCCTCGCTGCCACTAGCACGACGCGGCAGCATCTCCCACTTCACAACAAAGGCAGGCCAACACGAAAATCCATCAAACACGCCGGAACAAGAGCTGACTACCAAAGTCTCGCCGTGACCAAATCTTCACTCTTCGGCATCATCATTGCCGCACTAGCCTCCACATGAAACTCCTGCATCGACGATTGACCTCCCCGCTAGCCATGAAGCAACACCGCCTAGACGGCGGCCAACTCCGGCTGGACGCGCCAAATCCACCATAGTCAATCGGGCACATGACTGTCGATCGAGCACCATGCCGGCAAAGAACGGAGGAGCGCATCCCGAGGCCAGGAACCACCATGGTTCTGAGCCGTAGTCAAACATCCGGCGCGCAACGCGCACCACGCATGCCATATTGCCCGTCGGGGACCAGAACCAATGCGCCAAAAGCACAAAGTCGCCCTCCGTACTCCATCCTCGTCCCATGCAGACCTTCCCCATCGTCGCCACCACCACAGCATGCACCACCCACCGCGCTCTTCCCCCTGCACCTCCCTGGCCACCAACATGCACCATCCCTCGTGGCCTAGATCGGCCCGCCCGCACCGACGCCGCCAGCACCACCAGCAGCTTGCCACGCCGCCTGCTCCATGCACCGCCGCGCTTGCCCGTAGGCCACAATTTTTTGATGTAAGTCATCTCGTCAGTATAATCGCAAAATAGTCGCGAGGATAAATAGACACCGAACGAGGAACCATAACAATCCTATTTGGAGGTTTATATAATTTATTTTTTATGAAAACTCTTCTGTAGAATTAATTAGTTAACTATATACATTTATTTTAGGAGTGTTAAATAGTTATTCAATTGTTTGATCAATCTAGGATTTAAAATCTCTGAGTTTTTGCACATACTACAGTACATAGAAGTTCCCTGTCATTTTATTGTGCACTGCTGCAGTGAGCTCTAACCTTTTCACCATTCAACTGAAGTCAACCACACCGTCTTATGGAATCTAGCTAATTGAGGAGTTGTCGCCATAGCATAGCTTCTTCTTATCCATCCAACTACTGTAGCAGTTCTTTTACTACGGACAACCACACCGAATCGCAGCTCTGCACCATGGCATGGAAGGAAGACTTCAGCACTAGCCGTAAGGAGGAAACCAAGAGGGTTAGGAGGCAAAGCAGCTGACCAGTCAGATTTAGGCATAAGAAACAAGTTGATATGGCAATCCATAATTCTAGGATTTAAAACAAGCAAACAATCAGGAAACAAGCAAAACTGATGCATGTCACTTTAATACAGTAGGAAGATACATATAGCCATTACAAAAATCATGAAACAGGCAAAAACTTAATGAAAGATTCAAACTTTAGGAAAGATGCTAAACTTCATCATCACTTGAATGCTCACTTGCGTTCCCATTGTCGTCATTGTGTTCATCCTCGTCGGTGCCACTATCTTCATCATTGTTCTCAGCATTCTTCTCAATCTCAGCAACAATTTTAGGATCTACAGGTGTGCCTTCTTCATCATCACGGCTAAATGTTTGAAACAGCGGATCAACATTGTTCACAGTAGTTGTTGCTGCCATATCTTCTTGGTATGCATCTGCAGCATTTAGCTCACCTGTCTCTGATTCAGGAATATCATACAAATGTCTGTGACTAAAAGTCTGCACCAATTTCTAGTCTTTTCCAAGGGTTGTGTCCTCCATATAAAACACTTGGTCTGCTTGATAAGCCAATATAAAGGGATCATTCTTGTATCGAAGAGCCTTATGATTCAGACTTTTGAAGTACCCATCATCCTTTAACCCGGTCGTCTTGCTGCTTGTAATATCATACCAATCACAACAAAATAAAAAGACCAACCTATCTCCATGATTGTTTTTCAGGTACATCAACTCAAGAACTTCCTTAAGAACACCATAATACACAATCTCTGTACCATTGTCATCTCCCTTAACCATGATGCCTGAATTTTGAGTTCTTCTCCTATTCTCACGATCCAAAGTGTGATACCTAACACCATTCACGTTGCTAGCAGAGTACACTCGAAAACGATTGTCTAGGCCACATGATAGTGAGTACAAATCATCTGAAACATTCTGCTCTCCTATAGCATGAATCTGTCAAGATAGGTGCACACATCAAATAAAATGGTGAGGTTAATGACATCATTAATGCAAGATGGATATAGCGCAAACACACACAAATTACTTACATGCTTGGCAAACCACGCAGGGAATTCCTTCGTAAGTGTCTGCTTAATATTAGTCACACCATTCATTCGAAATTCTTCTCAACAAATCCTACAGCAACAAACGCAAAATTAACACATCAACATACACTGTCTCTACGAGCCAAGCACATACTACGCATAATGATGACAAGGATACTTACTCCATGTACTTCTCTACTTCACGAAAATTACTAAGCACGTACCAAACCATTTGGTCGTATTCACTGTCATAAAAATTGAGTTTTGACGACCCAAAACCTTTTGCAGTAGTTGAAAAAACTCTCAGTTCATCGGAAGAAGCAACCCTCTTCCCATCCTTGTTCCTATCTTCTTTGTTAAATCTTGTCTCAATATTTATCAAATATTTGGAGCAGTAGGACAAGCACTCATCCACCACATATGCCTCTGCAATAGACCCTTCTGGCTTTGCTCTGTTACGAACGGTTCCCTTTAAGTACCCCAAGCCTTCTTTTTACTGGATACATCCATCCATAATGCACAGGCCCCCTCAAAAGAGCCTCTTCGGGTAGGTGAACAGCTAAATGAACCATGACATCAAAGAAGGCGGGTGGAAAAATCCTCTCGAGTTTGCAAAGAATTACAGGAATATCTTCCTTCATCCGTTCAAGCACATAAACTTTGAGAGTTTTTGAGCACAACTGCTTCAAAAAAATACCTAGTTCTGCAATGGCCTCATATATGTCCATTCTCACCAGCCCTCTTAGTGCAGCTGGTATAACTTGCTGCAATAATATGTGGCAGTCATGGGTTTTCAATCCATGCACTTTACCTGTTTCAAGATCCACGCATCTTGCTAGATTAGCAGCATACCCATCCGGGAATTTCACATTAGCTAAATACTCGCAAAATCTTTTCTTGTTTTTATTAGTAAGATTGTACTCTGCTTTTTTCTTCTCCATTCCACCTTTTCCGTCAGGTTTCAGATGTAGGTCTTTCCTGATTCCTAACTTTTGCAAATCTATCCTAGCATTTGCGGTATCCTTATTATTTCCCTCAATCTCTAGCAGAGTCCCAAGTATATTTTCACATATGTTCTTCTCAACATGCATTACATCAATGCTGTATGCTAATTTTAGGTTTGACTAGTACGGTAGATCATACAGGCTCACCTTCTGACTCCAGTTTGGCTCATCTTTCTGTGTGCACTTTCTCTTCTTATTTCCTGGATACTTCCCTGGTTTGAAATCCTTAACTTTCTCTAACTTCTCCAACACTTCAGCATTTGTGAACTTCCGAGGTTTTTCTCGTTTCTCAACCAACCCGTTGAAATCCTTGCTTCTCCTGAAACGATGATTAGTAGACAGAAATCTGCGATGCCCGACATACCCAATCTTGTTTTTCAGAGGCTCGTAGCAAGGGTTCTCATCACAATGTACACATGCATAATAACCTCGTGTGCTACGCCCTGATAGAGTGGCTAGTCCAGGGTAATCATGAATTTACCACTGAAATGCAGCATGCAAACAAAATGGATCATCTGTCAATGCATCATACGTCTCCACACCAAATCCCCAAAGCTTCATCATATGTACAATTAGCGGCTGCATAAACACATGGAAATCCTTTCCAGGTGATTTTTTTCTAGGAATAAGCAAAGACATCATGAAATTGGATTGGTCCATACACATCCACGGAGGGAAGTTGTACGGGATGATAAAAACTGGCCACATACTATATGAACTACTCATATTTCCAAAGGGGTTGAATCCATCAGTGGCAATGCCAAGCCTAATGTTACGAGCATCCTAAGCAAACCAACCATACTCACGGTCAAAGTGCTTCCATACTTCACCATCGGCAGGGTGTCTCATGACACCTTTCTCGACAACCCTCTTATCCTTGTGCCACCTAGCATCTGCTGAATGTTCCTCTGACACAAAAAGTCTTTGAAGCCTAGGTATTATAGGAAAGTACCTAAGAACCTTGTGGGGTACCTTTTTCCTTCCCTCGGCATCTCTCCATCTTGATGTTCCACACTCAGGACAATGAGTGTTGTTGGCATAGTTTCCCCAAAACAATGCACAATCAAACTTGCATACATGAATAGTCTCGTAACCAAGACCAACTTCATGTAGAATACTCTTAGCTGCCGCATATGACTTTGGTATATCAGCATGTGGAAACGCCGCGCTGATCAGCTCAAGAAATAGATTGAATGCTCTGTTTGTAACCCTGCCATATGACTTGACATGGAGAAGCTTAATAATGAATGATAGCCATGTGAAATCGCTGCATCCTTCATAAAGTTCTTTCTTGGCTTCCTCAATTAGCTTGGAATAAAGGTTTGGCAGACCCTCACGTCGCCTTCCAGACCTCGCCAAATCGTCTACCAAATACGGAACATCAGCTCGATTGTCTTCATCGAAGTCATCGTCATCAGACGTGTATGCAATGTCCTCCATCTTATCCCCTTCATCATCACTCAATGGTTCACCATGAAAGATCCACCTCGTATATTTGCTGGACATACCAGCGCATTGTATGTGCTCCTCAACAACTGACTGGCTCTGAGGTTGCAGATTCAGGCAGTCCCGACATGGGCATAGAATGTCTTGATTTTCTCTAAAATTTTGGCGAACAACAGCCATAAAATCCTCAACACCTTTCGAGTACTGTGTTGTGAAACGAGTTCCGTGTATCCATCGTCGGTCCATTATCCTACAACAAATTAATTTACTTGTAAGGAAAATATGCTTACACCATAAACTAGCATGCATATGACATCTGAAAGACATTTACTTTTCATAAACAATACGGTATTCCTCGTATTTCCTACATCACAAAAGCAGAAAAATAAAGACTTTGATGACAACATTGTGTACACCTTTTATATGTAGAATAGTACCGTAAGATAAATAAATACAGTGGTTAGCTAGTTGTGCATCATACTAGAGAATAGAAGTACAGAACATACCGGTTACAGGAGAGTAGGATATCTTGTAAAATTCACCATGAAAAATTATCTCTAGTTTATGAGAACAATATCTCGGTATTAAGTGATGTAAATTGCATAGTAAAAGATTATTTTGTGTATAATCAAATGACTTGGTAAGCAGCACAGCAAACAAAGAAAAAGAGGAAGATCATGCTGCTAGGATAGAATTAGGTTTAGCCAATGAAACGGATAAATAATTGATGATTGAAACGCTACCTTCTACTACACAAATACTCCCAATTCATTCACGAAGATGAATTTTCCAGAATTAATCTACAATGTGAACTTCGGAACAGCGGTAGCCAGTGGTGAGTCTAGAATGAAAATTGAGGATGGGCTCAAAATAGACACTAAGCAACATAGTAAAGATATAAGATTCCCCTATATATCGAGATAAATAGTATCTTTTGTTCAGGAGATAATTTCCTAAATTTGGGTGCTTGTACGAGAAAAAACAACAAAATTATCTTGCTAATGAAAAACACATCTATAATACTCCATCCGATCCATAATAAGTGTCGCTCATTTTGTACTAAGCTAAATGAGTGACACTTATTATGGATCAGAGGGAATAGTAGAAATATGCGACAACCCATCAACAGTTAGTAATTATTTAGACCCTGCATTTAACAGTTAGTAATTATTTTGGATTTCAAATACATAAAAAACATCACCACTATATTGCTCATTTACACAAATTAAGAACAGAGACAATTTTTATATTTTTACATTAGACACACTATCTGGCTAGGCTACTAATTGCCACAGACCAGCAAGAAGTACTGAGAACTTTTTATTACGAGAGAAAGCAACCAGGACTAGTAGAACCAAGAGCAGAACTGAACGTTCTGAGAAAAATAATAACGGCATGGGCCATTGGTCTTAAGCCGTTGCATACCCCTTCGTCTGAAATAAAAGGCCCATCATGACCACAGCCCAGCCAAATCTGCTGATCGTTTCTTCTCCACACGGACAGGATACTATACGCGTTCTAATGGCGCTATCTATGGTTGGCCAAGAAGTGACCTAGCTAGGGATATTCAGGGGAAGACGGAGGGTAGGCTGGAGCCTGTTGAAGCTAACCTAGTAGATTCGCCCCTGGCGGCAGCACTACTGAGAATCGGCAGCCGCGACGAACAGAGACAACGTGTGCCCGGGGTGTAGGGTAGAGGATGCCGCCTGCAGCGAAGAGATGGCCGCCTGCTACGACAACAGTGCAGCGTCACCGATGATCAACAAGAGAGTCTGCCTGGTTCTGGTATACGAGGCACTACGCAATGATCAAGTTTACCTAGGTCGTTCTCCTCTCTTCGGTTATATCCCTGTACCAGCCAGTACGATCCATAACAAACTCGGTTTCTTATTTTCTGTAAGGCAAGTACAATCCTACATCAAATAGGAACGTAAAAGGAATTTATCATCTAGCAAGAGGTGTTGTACTGGTAATTGTGCGTCCTCACCAATAGGTATTGTGATCGACTCCATTTTCTGCAATACTAATTTTAATTACGAGATCTGGTCTTTTTTCCGTACAACCAGCGCTACTTCTAAGAAATAGATTTACGAACCATATTTCATACGTGCTCCTGTATCTCGCTAGTCAAGTTGGGTTCCACCTTGAAAGTCCTCTCCATTTTCTGCAATTTTAATTACGAGATCTAATCTTTTTTTCCGTACAACCAACGTTACTTCTAAGAAATAGATTTATGAACGATATTTCATACTTGCTCCTCTCTCTCGCTAGTCAAGCTATATTCAATGTCTTTTTTTATTTGTTAATGACATCTGGGTTCCACATTAAAAGTCCTCCCGCTAGCTACAACGTGACGTAATACGCTTGCCACAAACCGAAATTTTTCTATGACCCATTCACTATCGTCATGGAAGCCACTCAGCTATCACAGATTATGCTAATGTGTGACGAGGGTTGTGGGATCGTCACGGAAGTATGGAACTCCATGACGCTAGGGACAAAACGTCACACATTACGATCTTCCGTGACGTTACGGACCTTCGTCATGAGGATTTTCGTCACGGTATATCATGCCTCTTGTAGTGACTACCTCCTCTTTGCGGCATCGAACATCGCATCGATCTCATTCTGGTGCACCTCTTCCAAATCACGCTGCTTACCGCACGAACCCAGAGGAAACGAAGGAGATCGAATGTAAAATCAACCAACTCGTGTCCAAAGGTTTGATCCAAGTTAGCACTAGTCCAAGTGCGGTACCCGTGATTCTTGTTCCAAAATCGACATCCTATACCGCGTCTTGATGACATGCTTGATGAGTTGTGTGGAGCCACTATTTTTTCGAAAATTGATCTTCGTAGTGGTTACCATCAAATACGCATGGCTGAAGGTGATGTGTGGAAAACCACATTCAAGACCAAACTTTGTCTCTATGAATGGTTGGTTATGCCCTTTGGTTTGTCTAATGCCCCATCCACCTTCATGCGCCTCATGAATGATATTTTGCATTCTCTCAATAGCAAGAGTGTCGTTGTCTATTTCGATGATATACTTGTTTATAACAAGTCACTTGAGGACCATGTTAAACATGTCAAGGAAGTTTTGCAAATCCTTCAACATGAAAAGCTATATGATAATCTTCCCAAGTGCACTTTTGCTAAAGACAAGTTGATTTTTCTTAGATTTGTCGTTTCTTCAAAGGGCATTAAAGTTGATGTTTCCAAAGTAAAGGACATACGAGATTGTCCCATCCCAACAAATGTAAGTGAACTCCGAAGTTTTCATGGGTTGGCCGGTTTCTATCGTCTCTTTGTGAAAGACTTTTCGACCATTGCTTGTCCTCAAAATGAATTGACTAAAAAGAATGTCACCTTCATTTGGGGCAAGGCACAACAAAAAGCTTTTGATGAACTTAAAAAGAGGCTCACCGAAGCACCTCTTCTTGCATTACCAGATTTCACTAAAACTTTTGAGATAGAGTGTGATTCTAGTGGTATTGGCATTGGAGGAGTCCTTATGCACAACGGATGTCCTATAGCCTACCATAGCGAGAAACTTGATGGTGCTCGCCTTAATTATCTGATTTATGACAAAGAGCTTTTTGCCTTAGTTTGCGCCCTTCAAGTTTGGCAACACTACCTATGGCCTAAAGAATTTATCATACATTCCGACCATGAGTCGTTGAAATATCTCAAAGGCCAAGCTAACTTGAGTAAGAGACACAATAAGTGGGTAGAGTTTATGGAGTATTTTCCGTATATTTTCAAGTATAAGAAGGGCAAAGATAATGTAGTCATGGACGCTTTGTCTCGCAAGCATACAAGCCTTCTTACGAGACTTGAATTCAACATGTTGGGTCTTGAGGAAATAAAAACTTTGTATGCTTCCGACCTGTTCTTTGAACCAGTTTTCGCAAAGTGCTCCATTAATGAAGGAGTGGATGAGTTCTATTTGCATAAGGGCTTTCTATTTAAACAAAATAAGCTTTGCATTCCAAAGTCCTCTCTCCAACTTTTGCTTCTCCAAGAATCTCATTGTTGAGGCCTTATGGGTCACTTCCGCCGTGACAAGACATTGGACATGCTCTCCACTCGCTACTTTTGGCCCAAGATGAAGCGCGACGTGGAGCGCTACGTCAAACGATGCACGGCATGTGTTCAAGCTAAGTCGCAAGCTAACCCGTATGGTCTTTATAAACCATTGCCTATTTCACATTCACTTTGGTCCGACATTAGCATGGATTTTGTGTTAGGATTGCCTAGATCTAAGAATGGTCATGATTCTATATTTGTTGTCGTGGATCGCTTTTCCAAAATGGCACACTTCATACCGTGCCATAAGACTGACGATGCTTCACATGTTGCAAATTTGTTTTTCAGGGAAATCGCCTGTCTTCATGGTGTGCCAAGAACAATCGTCTCCGACCACGACATCAAATTCATGAGTTACTTGTGGAACACCCTCATGGCCAAGCTCGGCGTCAAGCTCAACTTCTCATCCGCATCGCATCCTCACACCGATGGCCAAACCGAAGTTGTCAACCGAAGCCTCGGGACTCTACTTCGTGTGTTGATCAAGAAAAACCTCAAGGATTGGGAGGAATCCATTCCACACGCCGAGTTTGCCTACAACCATGCCAAGCACTCAACAACCAAGATGAGTCCCTTCATGATCGTCTATGGTATCGAGCCCCTCACCGCGCTCGACATCCTACCACTACCTCTCCATGAGCGCACCAACATGGACGTTGAGAAGCGCACCCAATCTATGAAGAAGCTTCATGAAGAAACAAGAGCTACTATTGAACAGCAAGTCCTTCGCCAAGCTTCAAAGTTAAACAAGGACAAGCGAGAGTTGATCTTCGAGGAAGGTGATGTCGTGTGGATACACCTAAGCAAAGACCACTTCCCCAAGGAACGCGACTCCAAGATTAAGCCAAGAGGAGATGGACCCTTCAAAGTCCTCAAGAGAATCAACAACAACACCTACATCATCGTCATACCGACATCCAAGTACCTTGCAAGCAATACATTCAACATCAAGGATCTCTCACCCTACCATGGAGATGTTCAAGATGACAACCATGAAGAGTCGAGGACGACTCTTTCCCAAGGGGGGGAGCTGATGTAGCCCATCCTATGGACGCTCCTACATCTACACCACCAAGTCCCCCAAGTGGACCAATGACCCATGCCCAATCCAAGCTCCTTCAAGCTAAGGTGAATTCGCTCCTCTCATCATGTGACTTTGACATACACTTGGATGGCTTGCTAATTCATACCACGACTCTGTGCATTCTCAGGTATGAAATCCTGCCGCATCGACCCACGAGCCCTAAAGCTGCCTCTGTGCTGAAGCTGGCTGAGCCGGAGTGTCTGCCAGATCTAGCCGGAATGTCCGGTGCAGCCGGAGTGTCCGGCCTGAATTAGCCGGAGTATCCGGCCTACCCAGCCCCATCCTGGCACGGATAATCAGTATGCCACTTTGGACACTACCCGGATTGTTCGGCCACCCCAGACTATCTGGTTCACTCGACCCGGACTGTCCGGCCTAAAGATGGGCATGTGAGCCATAGCTGGGCCCTATGGCCCATCTACCCCTCTAATTCGCCCAGAACTCTACTTTAATTCCTAAATTACCCATGAACTTGTGGCTAGCCTATATATAGCCCCCACCTCTATTGTAAACCCTAGGCTTGATATTTGGAATTAGTGGAAACCCCTTGTGGATCTATCTAGTTCTTGCCTCATGCTCTTTAATAAAGGCGCACCACATATCCCAAACCTTGTTGGAGTTTGCATTGTGCCTCCGTGTTGTACAAGGCCTAGGCATCGGAGTCCCTTTGCCTTGACATCAGGATCTCACCGAGTCTCCCTCCTCGACATGCCAGTTCGGGAGAGAGACCTCTGCCCGACGCTGATCCTAGGGATTGCGCCGGACTAGTAGCCGTCGGCGTGAGCAATTGTCTTGTATCGTGTGTGTGTGTTCGGCGTGTTCTTCGTGCGTGAGTTCGTGTTTTCGCTCTCTCCCCTCATCCCCCACACTCACCCCGCCTCGATTTGAAACGATTCATGAAAGTTCGGGCCATCCCCGAGGTTGCCTGCAACAATAAGTTTTTGATTTAGTTTGGTAAAGAATCTCTATTCACTTTGGAACGGTAAGATCTACTTTCTTGTTAGTTGTGAGTGAGTTGTGAGTGTTCCACCAAGCAGATTTTGTTTTGTGCACTAACGTACTAATCATGTCTTCTAGTAGTGTTGATGTGATGCAGGTGATTATCCCTTTCCATTACAATCCTATTGTAACAACACATTTTGGGAAGAGGAGTGGTACCTAATTCGGGTTTGTTCCACTTCATCACAGAAATTAGTGGTAGACAAGCTGCTACTACCATTGATACTTGTTCTTCCATAAATTTGGTTAGTGTTGAGGTTGTTGAAAAGCTACAATTATACACATGTTCAACAACATCGCCATTCATGTTAGCAACTTCTAGTCACCATTTATGGCCCTAAAACATATATTTCTTGTTATGTCATTCCTAGAGCGTTTAACTCCTGCCATATCATGTTGGGAACAAAGTGGTGTAATGCATTCCAGGTTACCTTTGGTCGTGAGTGTTCTGATCCTTCTATCTTTTGGAATGGTAAGCACACGTGGTTAACACGTACACATATTAAACAATTTCAGGAGATTAGGCATCAAAAGCAACATGCGCTTGTAACCACCAACATAAAACCACATGTTGATCCTGTCGTAGAAGAACCGAGAGTGAGAGTTGATGAGACAAATGAGTTTCTACTAATGTAATCATCTCTACTCCTAGTGTTGTTTCTTGTGATATCCAGGTTGCTTTTGAAGAAAGGGAGCCATCTATTTTACAACCTGTATCACTGGACTATGCATTGTCACATGTGGAGGATGTTCTAGTACCTACTACAACTGAGGAGATTGTTGATGACATCGGTACAGATTTGGAGATTCGGCCAACATATGCAACCTATTGTGAGTCTGTTCCTTTGTTGTTGCCTCCTTGTGATTTGCCTTACACTAATGTTTCAACACCATGTGATAGTTTACCAAACTCAAAATTTGATCATATGGTACTGATTACATATAAAGAAATACTTGCTCGAATACCACCTGCTGATATTGTGTATTTCATCATGCTAAATGAACCTATGAGTATGAGTTATGCTATGGATAAGATTTCTGAAATTTCATGTCTAAATTCTAGCACATATTCTCCTTGTTTCACTTTCAATCTAATTGGTTAATATATAATGGATGAAAATTTTCTTGTGGATCACATATGCATTACTTGTGCTAGAATCACTGAACTGAAACAAGTTGTTTTTAGCCATATATGAAATGTGTCACAAAATGTTTGCTATGGGACAATAGTTCATGTTTGAGATATTATGGAAATACATTCTAGTCTAGTTGATATATTGCAACCAACACAAGTAATTTTACCTATGTTGGATTGTTCTAATTTTGCTAGAATAGAACCCGAGTTTTCATATTCGTTGTGTTTGCTCCAAAAGTCGTTGCCTAGTTGTATTAATGTTATATACTTCACTTATATTTGCAAATTGAGTTGCATTTTACATACTGGACAACATGATCATGTTCATAATAATCAGAGTAGCGTAGTTGAAGCATGGCATGAATCATTTTGGTTTTCACACATATTGAATTGGTTTGATCTTGTTCACAAATTTGATCATAGATCTTCTTTCAGAAAACTGAATTTAATATTAAAGAACAAGACTATCTAATTAGTTGTTTTTCACCATGATCATGATTCTTTGTTCTTCACTTATGCTTGCAATTTAAGTTGCTTGATGTATACTGGACATACTTTTCATGTGAACAACAATAATACAACATGTTATATATACATATACTTTGTGTACATGTTGTTCTTTTTGTTTCTTCCACTTTCAGCTTACCCCAAGCCATGGACAACTTTTCTTGAAGAAACGGGGGATGATGAGGATATACACAGGGATTATGATGATTCAGACTGCTTGAACTAGAAGGAAATATTGAGTCAAATCAATGATGACTATTAGGTGAATTCATTCCTAGTTGATCTTCATGCTTTCATTTATAAGAACTTTATGCTGCCTAAGTCTTTGTGCTATTGTATGATCAGGTACATGGGAGAAGAAGACATAGCATGGAGCAAGGAGCTGAAGCATATGGAGCATGGCGTGTTGATCAATGAAGAATGCGTGAGGGAGGAGAGGGAGGAAGCACGAGGATCTACCAAGAAGAAGATTAACACATGAAGGATCTCTGCCGCGGCACAAAAACATAGTCCTTTTCTGCCACGGCAAGATGCCGCGGCAGAGAAATAGGCCTAATGTCTGCCACGGCAGAACCCTGAGCTGAACCCAACTTTGGGTCGGTTTGTATCCTAGTTAGGTGGGACCAAGTCATCCCAAGCTTAGGCAGCCGCCCCCAAACCTCTTAAGTAGATGGGGCGCACTACTAGTTAGCTTAAGACCACGTTAAAATATTTTGGAGTTGTTTCTTTCATAGAACCTCTGCAATTACTTGTGATCGATTTTACCAACTGCAATTGAGTGTGATCTATTGTTCCACTAGGAATTAGTAGATTGCAAACTACCGTTCGTGGTCGATGGCTACGTGCGCAAGAGCGTGGTGTTTCGAATATCCTACAATGTTTGAGAGCTATTGCATTGCTATCAGGGTTCGAGCGGGAGAGTTCATAGCTACATGCTAGTTATCTATCATCAACCATCATCATCGACAAGTGCTTGCTGAGAAGATTGGGCTACCCCATATCACCAGTTATTTACAGCCATTGACGCAAACCTTGGGTCCATCTCGGAATCGGCCGACTTCATTGCGGGTAGCTTACTGGGATGGACCCCATGTACTTTCTTTGGTTCTAGGAAATGTCGTGTCCGAGGCCCCGTCGCATACCGTTGGGTGTATGTTCATGATCTTGCTCATATTCGGATCTGACAACAAGTCTTGAAGTGCATGTGGATACTTTGGTGCACCCCTACAGGGTTATATCTTTTCGAGAAGCCGTGTTCGCGGTTATGGACGACTTGGAGCACAGATTCTCGATCATAGAAAACTACAATTAAAGAATTGCTGTTATAATATGACTTGGATCTGAAATGACTAGTAAAGATGGATAACCACCATGGAATGAATAAACAAAACTGCTAACTATGTGAGTTTCCTAGGAATGACTTGTTCATTTGGTCTCGAGGGGGAAATACCAGGATTGGTATGTTTGGTGTTGGTATCAGGTGGTTCCGAATAGGTATTTCTTATCCCTCTCTAATAGCCGATAGTTGTATTGAGTCTCTATAGGTTGTTTAGTGCATGTTTCGCTGCCGCTTCGGTCCAGCATACCTATGTAGGCGAGAGCCACCCAATTCTAGACTCGCCGTGTACTGGCCTCAGTACTGACCGCTCTCTTTTTCTTTTGCCCTTTGTCGGCACCCCTTTTGTTCTAGCAGGTTTGAGATCGACATCGTTAGCAGGGTTACCCTTTCTGCTTGGCCTAGGCAGGGTTATGCACGCCATTGGTTATTCTTCATGGCTCTTAGCCCCATTTGCTTCTTATCCGTAATCGAATGTGTATCATTTTCAAGGTGATTTGGATGTTTGTACTGTATATCTGTAGTCTTGACTCATGGAGTCGTGTTGTATATATATGTTCTATGGGTTCCATCGTGAACTATTGTGTACTGATATTACTTTGTTTTCCACCCGCACGCAAGTGCCTGGTGGGCACTCTTGAATTGTTTCTATGTGGGTTTGGCGGAAAGCGCTAAAGTCTACATAGGGTTGATTCGAGGGTGTTACAAAGTGGTATCAGAGGTCAGCAGTTGCGATACCCCACTGGTCCAGCCTGTAGGATAACCTAGCTAATGGCTGATGTAGAGTGTCAAAACTATTGTAGAAAATCGATTGGATAGATCTGATTAGGTCTTCTTTTACTCCTTACCCATATTGCTATTCTCCTCTTACCTCAGCATGTTTTGAATCTACTCTTATGTTTTCTCCAAGTATAGGATTTCTCGTGGTTGGGTGTCCGTCGTACCTTCTGGGTTTCGCTTCCTCCCTTTTATAATGGTGGTGTTACAATCATCAATCTACATCTTGTCCGTTGTACCCTTCATCTAACCTTTTTGGTCCTTGAACTCTTTATATGTATCTACACCTTGACGCATATTCGTATCGTTGAAAAACATTATGAGAAGGATGAGGCATTGGTGAAGTTGGAGTTTATCTCGAGCATGTGTTGTTCATGCCAATGGAACCATCGCGAAACCTAATCATTGTGTTTTTCCATTCAATTTATTTTGTATCTTCTGGTGGTTTCCAAAGCGACGACAGCATGTACATCAGAAGAGTCTACATCAATTCTTTGTTTCCGAACATCGCTTGTGAATATCTTTAGTCTGAATTCTGAGAGTTGGTTGCATGATTATTTTGTTCATGTACAGAGTAATGCTTTGAGTGCCGGATGGAGTAGCTAGCATACCACTACTCTTATCATTTGCTCGTGTACATTGAATCACTGGATCAACCAATTTTACTTCTTCCACAGAAGTTAAAGGTGGCCTTACCTTTCGATACCTTTATCTTCGTATTTGTTTCTCCGGAGTGTCCTCCCGACAAACGTGAGCAACGACCCCTTGTTGGTGAAGTCGCCGATTTCAAGATGGAGCAAGGATCTTTTTTAGTGGTGTCGCGAGGATCTACATGAAGCGAGAAGATCTAGGTCACCAGCCTTCTTCCTCGTACCATGAGGCGGATCTCAAGGGCAAGATCCATTGTTAGTGGTGTCGAATTGTAGCACCCCGGGAAAATCACTACTAGAAAATCACGTGTTGCTTTTACTTTGTTCATCATCATGATAGCATGCTCATGTCATCATGCCACATTGCATTTGAGCATCATCATGACATCATGGATGGTTTGCCAAAACTATTTTTCCTAAAAGCCTATCTTTGTTTTCTAAATACCCCCGTCTTTATTTCAAATTATAAGACCCGGTGTTCCGGATATCTCTATTTGTCTAAAACTTTTTCCTAAATATTTTAGTTTATAAAAATAATGTTTGTACCGGGGAGGCAGTCCAGCCGGTCAGACCAGAGGCCAACTGGCCAGACCACCTACTACCCGGTTTATCCTAGATCTAAACCTAACCCTAGACTGCAACCAAACCCTAGACTACCCACCACCTACGCCGCACACTACTGAACCCTACATGCTACCAGAACCCACCCCAACACACACCAACGCGATACTCCCCGTGCAGCGACCGAACCCAACCATCCTCACGGATCATCCCAACCCTGCCACAATGCATCGCACGCAGCGCACGTCCCTCGCCCACCACCTACCGCTATGCCTGGCCCCACCATCTCGGACCCACTCCCACTAACGCACCCCTTGTTCCCCCACCAACCATCTCTCTCACAATCCCCACCCCGCTCCCGAGCGCCCCCCGCCCTCTGTGTTGCCCCTCTGCCAGTGAGCGTCGCACCGCTTCCCTCGTGTCCATTCCCGGCAAGCCGGATCCGAGACGCCCTAAGCGCCGCCGCTCGCCATTAACGTCGTATCCTCCCTGGTGCTCCTCCGCTCCGCTCCACCCCTTGCGATGCCGCCTGTGAGTCTGGCGCCACAGCACGCCGCCACCTCCGCCGCATCTGTTCTGCTGCAGCAAGACCGTCCCCGAATGATTTATCCCCATGCCCATGTGGCCATGTTCGAGCCGCGCCTCCACTGCTCCCAGCGACGGCTGCCTCCTCCCTTCAAGCTCCACCGCGCATATACCAACGCCGCCCTCCACCAGCAAGCCATCCCCGACGCCTCCACCCCGCTGGCCTGGCTGCTTCCTCGTCGTCCTGCAGCACCGACAAGGTCCTCCCTATCTCTCTGGTCGGTGTGTGGCCGTTTTCGTTGGCCCACAACGCTCCGGCCTCGTCCCGACGGCCGGTGCTCCTGCCCTCTCCTCTCCGGCCACCGCCATGGAGCCCTGCCTCTTCACGAGCTCATCCTCGACCTCGCCCCTCCTCCGACATCGCCCTCCGCCCCGGTGCCTTGGAGGCCCCATGGTCGCTGTTCCTCCTTCTCGCTTCGTCTCCATGCACTGCAGCATCGCTAGGAGCTCGCGGACACGCCCTAGTTCACCATGTTTTTCTCGCCTTCTTCTGGTTATTTTGTTCCTCGTCCAACGCCAGCTCTGTACGCTGCGTTCCCCAACTCGGCAAGCACTAGTGGTGATATTCCCTATTGTGTCTTTGGCTTTCCAGTTAAGACCATGTTGTGTGATGATGAAATGTTGTTACATAACAGAATGAGTTGCTTGCTTGTAGCCGCTGTGTCAGTCGACACTCCAAGATCTGCCCCAAAGATGAAGGTGTGGTGGTGTAGCGTTGATGTCGACCGAGCATAGTTGCATGATGCCGACCGAAGAGTACTGAAGCCTTGCAAAGATCTTCGTCCTCGGATTTTTGTCAAGTTCTTCCGAAGACCCCGACGCCGATTACAAGTCCGCAATCGAAGAATAAGGTGAAACCCCAAGGCCTTCGACACGGAATGACAAGATCATTGTCATGGAACCGAAGACCATGGATCCAATCCCGAACCCCTCGGAACGCCCAGTTATCCTACCCGGAATAGAGACCGCCCCCGTCGACCCTCGGACCCCCAAGATCGTCGAACTCCGAAGTTTGACCCCTATTCGAGCCCTCTATTTTATTAATGCTATCTATATTGTTGCATTTCATATTTACCTCTCATCATGTGGATTTGGGGCGTTTTGTTGATTCACCTAATAATTAAATATGGAGACCATATGCGGGTGAATCTAGTCTTATTATGGCTCCATTTTAATTTGTGTAGCGTACTGATGACATGTTTTGCCTTGATAAGATAACATTTAAATTGCGGGTAGCTAAATAACTTGAACCTTCTAATTAACTGTCTGGAACCCGATTCCGCTTAATAATGTCTACTTGCACAACATCTTTGTCATGTCATGCATCATACATGCACCATGACCGATCTTCTGTCGTATTATTAAATAGTGCATCCGGTGTTTCTTTTTGTGCTTTGGTTCTTCGCGGATTAGGCCATTGAGTTGATGCGAGTATCGACAAGTACTTCAGATATGTATGTTTGACAGTGTTTCCCAAGCGAGCATTCTCCCCCTTTCTACCTATTTTGCATTTATAGTTTTTACTTCCTCCTATTGATCTATTTCTATCCATGTTGCGATGCTTTAGTTTCCGTGCACCATTTATATTCCTTGCAGCCTCTATATTGCCTTGGACACATCCTATTGCCTATTGTTTGATAGACAGTGGGCCTTGTGAGTCGTAGTTGATTGCTTAGGTGCTGCTTTGCATCGTTGTCGTTCCACCGTTGATGGAAGGTTGACACATGCTTAAAGGTGGAGATGCTTAATGGTGGAGATTATCATGGGTTTCATTATGACTTGTTAACTAAAATGCTGGAAATAGATATAATGCAAGGGCACCGGTGGGTAATAGTCAATGTTTGGTTTTTAACCGCCCACTTGTGTCCACCTAAGACCCGACTTCTTGACACCTGTTCTGAGATCGAGCGCTCTAACCACAGGTGAGTGTGTGGGCACTCCATCGGCTTACTACCTGATTTCAAAGTACTGTGCTGGGAGCCACAAAGTAGTTTGGGGCTTTATTATTATCCTATACTTATGCCATGCTTTACTGCTTTATTTACAATTGTGCGTGGAGCACCTGTATTGGAATGCAGAGTGTTTTTGCGGTATCGACAAGCCCAGTCACACTTTCGGGTTCCCGGACGTTTACAGCCATTGACGCAAACCCTGGGTCCGTCTCGGAGCCGACTGACTTTGTTTCGGGTAGCTTAGTGGGGTGGCCCCCATGTACTTGCTTTGGGTCTGGGAAACGTCGTGTCCAAGGTCCCGTCGCATACCGTTGGGTGTATGTTCATGATCTTGCTCATATTTGGATCTAAGAACAAGGGTTGAAGTGCATGTGGATACTTTGGTGCACCCTTGCAGGGTTAAATCTTTTCGAAAAGCCATGTTCACAGTTATGGACGACTTGGAGCACCGTTTATCGATCATAGACAACTATAACTAAAGAATTGTTGTTATAATATGAATTGGATCTGATATGACTAGTAAAGATGGATAACCACCATGGAATTAATAAAAAAAGCTTCCAACTGTGTGATTTTCCTCGGAATGACTTCCTCGTTTAGTCTTGAGGGGGAAATACCAGGATGGGTATGTTTGGTGTTAGTATCAGGTGGTTCCGAATAGGTCTTTCTTATCCCTCTCTAATAGCTGACAGTTGTATCGAGTCTTTATAGGTTGTTTAGTGCATGATTCACTGCCGCTTCAGTCCACCATACCTATGTAGGCGAGAGCCGCTGAATTCTAGACTCACCGTGTACTTGCCTCAGTACTGACCACTCTCTTTTTCTTTTTCCCTTTGTCGGCACCCCTTTTGTTCTAGCAGGTTTGAGATCGGCGTCGTTAGCAGTGTTACCATTCCAGCTTGGCCCGGGCAGGGTTATGGATGACATTGGTTATTCTTCATGGCTTCTAGCCCCATTTGCTTCTTATCCGTACTCGGATGTGTATCGTTTTCAAGGTGATTTGGATCTTTGTATTGTATATCTGTATTCTTGACTCATGGATTCGTGTTGTATATATATTTTTTGTGGGTTCCATCGTGAACTATTGTGTAATGATATTACTTCGTTTTCCACCCACACACAAGTGCCTGGTGGGCACTCTTGAATCGTTTCTATGCGGGTTTGGCGGAAAGCTCTAAAGTCTACATAGGATCGATTCAAGGGTGTTACAAAGTGGTATCAGAGCTCAGCTGTTGTGATACCACACTGGCCCAGCCTGTAGGATAACCTAGCTAACGGCCGATGTAGATTGTCAAAATTATTGTAGAAAATCGGTTGGATAGATCTGATGTCTTCTTTTACTCATTACCCCTATTTCTATTCTCCTCTTACCTCATCATGTTTTGAATCTACTCTTATGTTTTCTCCGAGTATAGGATTTCTTGTGGTTGGGTGTCCGTCGTACCTTCTGGGTTTCGCTTCCTCCCTTTTATAACGGTGATGTTACAATCATCAATCTACGTCTTGTCCATTGTATCCTTCATCTAATCTTTTTGGTCCTTGAACTCTTTATATGTATCTACACCTTGACGGATATTCGTATCGTTGAAAAACATTATGAGAAGGATGAACATTGGTGAAGTTGGAGTATATCTTGAGCATGTGTTGTTCATGCCAATGGAACCATCGCGAAACCTAATCATTGTGTTTTTCCATTCGATTTCTTTTGTATCTTCCGGTGGTTTCCAAAGAACAGACATCATCTACATCAGAAGAGTGTACATCAATCCTTTATTTCTGAACATCGCTTGTGAAGATCTTCAGTCTGGATTATGAGAGTTGGTTACACGATTCTTTTGTTCATGTACAAGGTGATGCTTTGAGTGTGGGATGGAGTAGCTACCATACCACTACTCTTATCATTCGCTCTTGTATATTGAATCACTAGATCAAGCAATTTTATTTCTTCCACGGAAGTTTAAAGTGGCCTTACCTTTTGATATCTTTATATTCGTCTTTGTTTCTCTAGAGTGTCCTCTCGACAAACGTGAGCAACGACCCCTTGTTGGTGGTGTCGCCGATTTCTAGATGGAGCAAGGATGTTTGTTAGTGGTGTCACGAGGATCTACATGAAGCGAGAAGATCCAGGTCATCGGCCTTCTTCCCGGTACCATGAGGCGGATCTCGAGGGCAAGATCCATTGTTAGTGGTGTCGAATTGTAGTAGTTCGGGAAAATCACTACTAGAAAATTGCGTGTTGCTTTTACTTTGTGCATCATCATGAAAGCATGCTCATGTCATCATGCCACATTGCTTTTGAGCATCATCATGACATCATGCATGGTTTGCCAAAACTATTTTTCCTAAAATCCTGTCTTTATTTTTTCTAAATACCTCGTCTTTATTTCAAATTATAAAACCCTGTGTTCCGGATATCTCTATTTGTCTAAAACATTTTCCTAAATGTTTTGGTTTATAAAAATAATATTTGTACTGAAAAGGCAGTCTAGCCTGTCACACCAGACGCCAACCGGCCAGACCACCGACTACCCGGTTTAACCTAGATCTAAACGTAACCCTAGACCGCAACCAAACCCTAGACTACCCACCACCCGCGCCGCACACTACTGAACCCGACATGCTACCAGAACCCACCCAACACACACCAACGCGATACTCCCCGTGTAGCGACCGAACCCAACCATCCCTGCGGATCATCCCGACCCTGCCATGCTGCATCGCACGCAGCGCACGTCCCTCGCCCACTACCTACCGCTCCGCCTGGCCCCACCATCCCGGACCCACTCCCACCGACACGCCCCCGTTCCCCCCACCAACCATCTCTCTCTCGCAAGCCCCACCTCGCTCCCGAGCGCCCCTCGCCGCCCTCTACGCTGCCCCTCCGCTAGTGAGCGCTGCGCCGCTTCTCTCGTGTCCCTTCCCGGCAAGCCGGATCCGAGCCGCCCTGAGCGCCGCCGCTCTCCATTAACGCCGTCTCCTCCCTAGAGCTCCTTTGCTCCATTCCGCCCCGTGCGATGCCGCCCGTGAGTCCGGCGCCACAGCACGCCGCCGCCTCCGTTGCGTCCGGTCCGCTGCAGCAAGACCGTCCCCGACTGACTTCTCCCCGTGCCCATGTGGCCACGTTCGAGTCGCGCCTCCACCGCTCCCAGCGACGGCTGCCTCCTCCCTTCAAGCTCCACCGCGGGTATCCCAGCGCCGCCCTCCGCCCGCAAGCCATCCTCGACACCTCCACCCCACTGGCATGGCCGCTTCCTCGCCGTCCTGCAGCGCCGGCGCGGTCCTCCCTGTCTCTCTGGCTGGTGTGCGGCCGTTTCTGTTGGCCCGCACCGCTCCGGCCTCGTCCCCGGCGGCCGGTGCTCCCGGCCCTCTCCTCTCCGGCCATTGACATGGAGCCCTGCCTCTTCGCGAGCTCATCCTCGGCCTCGCCCCTCCTCCGACATCGCCCTCCGCCCCGGTGCCTTGGAGGCCCCATGGTTGCCACTGCTCCTTCTCGCTCCGTCATAGCGCGCTGCAGCATCGCCAGGAGCTCACGGACGCGCCCCAGTTCACCATGTTCTGCTCGCCTTCTTGTAGTTGTTTTATTCCCCATCCAACGCCAGCTCTGTACGCTGCGTTCCCCAACTCTGCAAGCACTAGTGGTGATATTCCCTACTGTGTCTTTGGCTTCCTAGTTAAGACCCTGTCGTGTGATGATGAAATGTTGTTACATAACAGAATGAGTTGCTTGCTTGTAGCCGCCGTGTCAATCGACACTCCAAGATCTGTCCCGAAGATGAAGGTGTGGTGGTGCAGCGTTGATGTCGACCGAGCAGAGTTGCGTGATGCCCACCGAAGAGTACCAAAGACTTGCCAAGATCTTCGTTCTCGGGTTTTTGTCAAGTTCTTCTGAAGACCCCGACGCCGATGACAAGTCCGCCATCGAAGAATAAGGTGAAACCCCAAGGCCTTCGACACGGAACGACGAGATCATCGTCATGGAACTGAAGACCCCGGATCCAAACCCGAACCCCTCGGAACGCCAAGTTATCCTACCCGGAACCGAGTCCAACCCCGTCGACCCTCGGACCCACAAGATCGTCGAACCCCGATATTTGACCCCTATTCGAGCCCTCTATTTTATAAATGCTATATATATATATATATATATATATTGTTGCATTTCATGCTTGCCTCTCATCATGTGGATTTGGGGTGTTTTGTTGATTCACCTAATAATTAAATATGGAGACCATATGCGGGCGAATCTAGTCTTATATTGACTCTATTTAAATTTGTGTAGTGAACCGATGACATGTTTTGCCTTGGTAAGATAATAGTTAAATTGCGGGTACCTAAATAACTTGAACCTTCTAATTAACTACCAGGAACCCGGTTCCGCTTAATAATGTCTACTTGCACCATATCTTTGTCATGTCATGCATCATAAATGCACCATGCCGGATCTTCTGTTGCATTATTAAATAGTACATCCGGTCTTTCTTTTAGTGCTTTGGTTCTTTGTGGATTAGGCCATTGAGTTGATGCGAGTATCGACAAGTCCTTTGGATATGTATCTTCGATAATGTTTACTAGGCGAGCATTCTCCTCCTTTCTACCTATTTTGCATTTATAGTTTTTACTTCCTCCTGTTGATCTATTGCTATCCGTGTTGCGACGCATTAGTTTTTGTGCACCATTTATATTTCTTGCAACCTCTATATTGCCTTGGACACATCCTATTGCCTATTGTTTGATAGACAGTCGGCCTTGCGAGTCGTATTTGCTTGCTCATGTGCTGCTTCGCGTCGTTGTCGTTCCACCGTTGATGGAAGGTTGACACATGCTTAATGGTGGAGATGCTTAATAGTGGAGATGATCATGGATTTCATTATAACTTGTTAACTAAAATGCTGGAAATAGATATAATGCAGAGGCACTGGTGGGTAATAGTCAATATTTGGTTTTTAACCGCCCACTTGTGTCCACCTAGCACCCGAGTTCTTGACACATGTTCCGAGATCGAGCGCTCTAATCACAAGTGGGTGTTTGGGCACCCTATCGGCTTACTACCTGATTTCAAAGTACTATGCTAGGGCCACAAAGTAGTTTGGTGATTTTTTACTATCTTGTACTTATGCCATGCTTTACTGCTTTATTTACGATTGTGCATGGAGCACCTTTACTGTTTTGGAATGCGGAGTGTTTTCACGCTATCGACAAGCCTAGTCACACTTTCGGGTTCCTAGTCGTTTACAACCATTGACGCAAACCCTGGGTCCGTCTCGGAGCTGGCCGACTTCATTGCGGGTAGCTTAGTGGGGTGGCCCCCATGTACTTGCTTTGGGTCAAGGAAACGTCGTGTCCGAGGCCCTGTCGTATACCGTTGGGTGTATGTTCATGATCTTGCTCATATTCGGATCTGACAACAAGGGTTGAAGTGCGTGTGGATCCTTTGGTGCACCCCTGCAGGGATAAATCTTTTTAAAAAGTCATGTCCACGGTTATGGACGACTTGGAACATAGTTTCTCGGTCATAGAAAACTTTAACTAAAGAATTGATGTTATAATATGACTTGGATCTTATATGACTAGTAAAGATGGATAGCCACCATGAAACGAATAAATAAAACTACCAATTGTGTGAGTTTCCTTGGAATGACTTCCTCGTTTGGTCTCGAGGGGGAAATACCAGGATGAGTATGTTTGGTGTTAGTATCAGGTGGTTTCGAATAGGTATTTCTTATCCCTCTATAATACCTGACAGTTGTATCGAGTCTCTATAGGTTGTTTCGTGCATGCTTTACTGCCGCTTCAGCCCACCATACCTATGTAGGCGAGAGCCGCTAAATTCTAGACTTGCCGTGTACTGGTCTCAGTACCGCTCTCTTTTTCTTTTGCCCTTTGTCGGCACCCCTTTTATTCTAGCAGGTTTGAGATCGACGTCATTAGCAGGCTTACCCTTCCGTCTTGGCCTAGGTAGGGTTATGGAAACCATTGGTTATTCTTCATGGCTCTTAGCCCCATTTGCTTCTCATCCGTACTCGGATGTGTATCGTTTTCAAGGTGATTTGGATCTTTGTACTGTATATCCGTATTCTTGACTCATGGAGTCGTGTTGTATATATATGTTATGTGGGTTCCATCGTGAATTATTGTGTAATGATATACTTCGTTTTCCACCCACACGCAAGTGCCTGGTGGGCACTCTTGAATCGTTTCTATGTGGGTTTGGCGGAAAGCGCTAAAGTCTATATAGGGTCGATTCCAGGGTGTTACAAAGTAGCAAGCCGTCCAAGGATGTATCGAAATCACATGAGACAAGGAGAAAATTCACCTTAGCTTGAAGTTGCTTGGCGCGTGCACGAGTCATTGGTCCACTTGGGGGACTTGGTGGTGTAGATGTAGGGACGTTCGTAGGACGAGCTGCATTAGCTCCCCCCTTGGGAAAGAGTCATCCTCGACTCTTCATAGCAAGGCGAAAGGTCCTTGACATTGACCGTATTGCTTACAAGGTACTTGGAGGTTCGAATGTCGATGATGTAGGCATTGTTGTTGATTCTCTTGAGGACCTTGAAGGGGCCATCTCCTCTTGGTTTGAGCTTGGAATCTCGTTCCTCGGTGAAGCGGTCCTTGCTCAAGTGTATCCACACAATGTCACCTTCTTCAAAGATCATATCCTTCTTGTACTTGTTTAACCTTGAAGCTTGACAAAGGACTTGTTGTTAAATAGTAGCTCTTGTTTCTTCGTGGAACTCCTTGATAGCTTGGGTGCGCTTGTCGACGTCCATGTTTGTGCGCTCAAGAAGAGGTAGGGTAGGATGTCAAGTGCGGCGAGGGGCTCGAAACCATAGACGATCATGAAGGGACTCAGCTTAGTTCTTGAGTGCTTTGCTCGATTGTAGGCAAACTCGGCATGGGGGATGCATTCCTCCCAATCCTTGAGGTTTTCTTGATCAACACATGAAGAACAGTCCCGAGGCTTCGGTTGACAACTTCGGTTTGGCCATCAGTTTGAGGATGCGATGCAGATGAGAAGAGGAGCTTGACGCCGAGCTTGGCCATGAGGGTCTTCCATAAGTAGCTCATGAATTTGACGTCGCGGTCGGAGACGATTGTTCTTGCACACCATGAATTTGACCAAGGTGCATGAGGTATAGGCAATAGCATATAAAGACCAAATGGGTTAGACTTAGACTTAGACTTAGCTTGAACGCATGTCGTGCATCGTTGAACGTAGCACTCTACGTCACGCTTCATCTTGGGCCAATAGTAATGAGTGGAAATCATGTCCAACGTCTTGTCACAGCCAAAGTAACCCATGAGGCCTCTACCATGTGATTCTTGGAGAAGCAATAGTTGAAGAGACGACTTTGGAATGCAAAACTTGTTTTGTTTAAATAGAAAGCCCTTATGCAAATAGAAATCATCAACTCCTTTGTCGATAGAGCACTTTACGAAAATTGGTCCAAAGAATGGGTTGGACGAATACAAAGTTTGGATTTCATCAAGAACCAACACGTTCAATTCAAGTCGAGTGAGAATGCTTGTGTGCTTGCGAGATAAAGCGTCCGCAACTACATTATATTTGCCCTTCTTATACTTGACAATGTAAGGACAATATTTGATAAACTCGACCCACTTAGCGTGTCTCTTATTCAGGTTGTCTTGGCCTTTGAGATATTTCAACGACTCATGGTCGGAATGTGATACGGATCAACATGATCCAAAAGGTTTAGGCCCGATATTTCACGATGATCGATAGATGATAGAAATACCCGAATAGATCAAGATCCAATCATGCAAATCCAAAACAAAACTAATGTTGTATAGATGAATCTACACCACGATCAGTCAACAACTTCAATAAAGAAATACCAAGCACAGAGGTTTTTGGATAGCTCCCTCGAAACCCGATACGGGTATCACCCTGGAAAACACATCGTGTTCATAAACTTAAACATAAAACTAAACTTTTACATAGACCAGACCTAGGCTTTATATAATAGCCGACCTAGCTAAAACTTGGAAAACAAGAAAACACCCATACGTAAACAAACTTGACTCTTCCTAATTCTACATGCATAAGAATATCATGAGCCTTATTTTTAGCTCACGATATGTACATAACCAAAAATCAGGGAAACAAACTAAGATTCTTATTTGTTTGGTGCACCATCTTCTTGATCTCCGTAGTAGGTGGGCCCCATCCTAGATTGCATAAAGAGAATACTTCACGTAGCTACATCAATCCTCTTCTGAATGCTTTTTCCTTGTGTTGTAAAAATAGAAATAGAAATCTCCTCTTGATTGCATGAGACATAAAAAAATCAGGAAAAAGAAAATATGTACCATCAAGTTTAGGAGGTGCCACATCATCCTCCCCCTTTCATACGAAAGCATCCTCGGTTTCAAGTCAGTCTTCAAAAGAAAATTATGAAGAAATGGGACTGACGCTTCAGCACTTGCATGAAGAGTAGTATCCGCATTCTGTTCCATAGATTGAACATACGCTGGAAGAACTACATTAGCTTCAAGTTCTTTCTTCTTCACATCTTGGTCCTTCTTTTTTCTGCATCTTATCTCCTCTCCAATTTTTGAACTGAACTGTTGTGGGGCCCTTGGATTAATCCTCCGAGAATCCCTGTCATGCATACCACCACGGTCCCATGATCAGTTAGTCATGGCACATAACAGACAAGTATCAAAGTAAACATCCACTACATAACGAATACCTGGCATACCTTAGTTGCCATTATGGCTACATCGATCAACATCAGCGGAACTTCATTAAGCGTAGAGCCCGAGCCATGCCTTAACCTACAGGCAATTGACTGGGAGAACGTCCTAGCTCGCATAGTTGTCCATTTCACCTTCTTCTCGATATCTGAGCAAGTTAATAGCTAGGGACAATGCCAGTGAGTACTTTGAATGTACTCGCAAACCACCTTAAGATAACAATAATAACAAGAGGATATGCATTATGGCTGTGGTAGTAGGAGGGCTCCAAGAGAGGTTCTTTTCTCAATTAGTTTCTCTTGTAGATACAGCATCTACATATCTTTGTTGAAAACCTTTGTAAACATTTTGGAAACCTTTTGAAAAGTTTTGTAAACATTAGGATTGGGGTACCCATTTGTTCCCGTCTTTAGGTCATCCCACGACCAAACTCCTTTCATTCCTTTCTGACCATCCCATGGTCAAAACAGGTATCCTTTCCGACCATCCCATGGTCAAAACATTTCCAAAGCCATTGCTTTTCCGAAATCCTTTTTGAAATCAAAACCAGCACTGCTCTACAGAAGTTTGTCCAACCCATCCATAACCGCTGACATGGCTATTCGAATAGATGTACACTCTACAGAGGTTGCACACTTTACCCACACCATCCGGGTACACTACCCTGATCTACATCGATCGTGGGTCGAGTAACCGATCAAGACTCTCCGAATGCCCACTGCAATATAAGTGCCTTCCCTATGAGTGTTGTTCCCCTCAACACCGGGACGTCGGGTACCGAGGACCAACCGGAGCACTTTTTCCACTTCCCAAGTGTGCACTTTCAATGAGGGGCTCATAGTAACGCGTGGAGGCCCGCAGACCCTTCGTTCCTTCTCCAGGTCGATGTCTCACATGGACCCTTTCAGGAGAAGGCCCACCCTATAGGGATTGTTATATCCCCTGTAGTAGTTGCGAGACATCTTATACCAGAATATACAAACATCAAATCCAGCCCTGTCCCATACCAGAGTAATGTGGTTGCAGTTGTTATAGCTAAACTGCAAAGAACCGGGTGCGTTATCGTAAACCTTTTTCCTCCAGCTTTCCTTCAGCATTTTTTAAAACAAAACCTTTTTCTTTCTCCACATCTCTTGGTAGGTCCCACCTCACCAAGGTTTTATCATAAAACTTTTTCGGAGGTCTTCCCATCCTCTAGTTTTTGCTTCGGCTAAAACGGGGTCTCCAAAGGGATATGGTGTAATACACCATCTATCATACTAGGGTTAAATAGGTGTCATCAAGTGGGTTGTACTTAATAGTACAAAAGGGTAATGGTTTGGACAAGCCAAGCCACTACCAAGTAGAGATCAACAATTAGTAAACAATGCAGTTTACATAAACAGTAGATAAAACATGCATAAGTAAAACAGTAGGACAATGCTTATGAGCAAGAAGGTGGCTTGCCTGATGATCAACAATATGTCCCTGGACTTCTTCTTAGAATACCCAATAATGCCAATAATAAGAACCACCTTCTGATCTCCGATTTCACCACAAGTATCGTTGTCAAGATAGCACATGCAAGCAAACCAAACCACAATCAACACAGGGTATACAAGCATCATTACAATACAGCAAACAAACATACCACACATTACTCAAATCAGTAGGTTTTAATTGGAAATACTTTAATTGCCCTTGTGGTCTTTGTTTTATGATTTCTTTGTCCAAATACCACCTGTTAAGGGGATTTAGAACTGGGTTTGGGTCTGTATGATATCAATATGAAAATATGATACCATTGGGTAGGTATTGACAAAATAAGGCCAACAAAATTGGTTTCACTATTTTACCACTTTTCTTTAATTTCTTATGAATATTCTAGTGATAAAAGCTCTAGTTTTAGGAAATAATTCACCAGAAAAGTTATAGAGCTCCAATGTTTTTCATTGGATGGTTAGGTAGGGTTTGTTGTACTTATTCACTAAGAGTTGGAATCATGTCAATTTATTTCCCAGAATGCCCTCAGGAAAATCCCAAAGTTAATTATGTAACTGATTTGTCTTTTTCACCAGATTAATTCTACGGAAGATTTTGATATGATTCCAAGGGAAAATGACAGGTACTTTTAGTACCTTTCTATAGAAATTGGATTTACTCTTTTTGGAGTTGTGGACTTACTGTGATGATTTATCTAGTGATAACACTATGGACAGAAATGTTTAATTTATTAGAAATCCTCAGAAGCTCAATAAATCTTGATCTCCTGGATTTTGTTAGTATTGAGTGTACCACATCACAAAGAGTTGGGAAGAGTTCAAAACAACTCAGGATTTGGTCTAGGGAATTTTCTAAAGTCAGATCAGAGCTGTTTTTGCTATTTTTCTAAAGATAAACTACTGTTCACCTTGGTATGGGACAAGGTCTAGATGGTAGGCCTATAGTTATGCTATCAGGGGAACTTGGTTTCATCCCTGTTGGAGATGTGTATCTCACTCAGGAATTTATTTACTAGAAAATGGTACATCTTGGTAAATAAATCTACAGAGAAGATACTAGTGGTATTTGGCCAAACTTTTGGTACAGCATAATAGAAAAAACCCTAAGGTATCCTAGGAAATTTGTATCAGGTCATTTGGAGGTATTTAAAATTTTTATTTGCATTTAAAGTAAACAGCTAGATATGGATTTACAGAAAATGGTTTAAAGAAAAGGGGATGGAGAAGTGCTGGGCTAAGATCTGGAGGCATCTGGGCCGTAGGGGGAGAAATCGGCCCATTCGGGCGGAGCACAGCGCGACTCGGGCAGCTCGGCTCGCGCCGGTGCGCACGGGAGCTGCAGTTCAAACGGCAGGGGACTGGCCCACCGGTCAGTGAGAGGGGGGCGAACGGGTATCGGCAGCCCTGCGATGGCTGATTAGAAACGGATCGATGGTGAGGGACCATCGTCCTCCTCGATCGCGGTGGCGACGAGAGGAAACCCTAGGGGAGCAACGGGGCGGCGCAGGGAGCTTACCAGTGGGGCAGAGAGGCGCCGAGGAGAGGAGGAGGTGAAGCGACACGTGCGGGCGGTCCCGACGAGGGGCGATAGAGCCGGTTCCGCGACTGGGAGTGGCTCGCACGGTGGAGGCCGAGGCAAGCTCGTCGGACCTCACCGGGGAGGCCAGAAGAGGTCGTCCTAGGCCACAGGAAAAGCAGTATAAGATAGAGTAGGAGGAGGGGGTCACAATATAGTGACATGCAGAGGGAGATGAGCAAGAAGAGGGGGTCTAGCTCATTTTCTTGTCAATGGCCGAGAGGCGAGTTCCTCCTTTTCTTGGGCGAGGTAGAGCAGGTTAGAGGATGGGGAGCTTGGGGGTGGTAAGTGGGAGTGAGAGGAGTGAAATGAGGGGCAGAGGGATGCGCGAGGTGGCCTCTGGCTTATTTAAACCGGGAAAGGAACTTAGGATGTGCAATGTCCATTTTGGACATGGGGAGAGGTGTTGGCTAGTGGTTGGTCGACTTTGGCGGTGGGGGTAGAGAGGAGGGGGCTTTGTGGTCGTGTAGGAAGGCAGAGAGGGAGAGGGTGCAGTAGCTCTTGGGTGGTTTTTTAATGGGGTATGTCCCTCTCCTTCCAAGCATAAGAGACAAGGGGAAGGTGGTGCTACAGTACCTTAGCTACAGTGCACACGATTAGGACTATGGGGTGGTGCTGTGGAGGCTTGTTGGAGAAGATTGGATGAGGTTTGATTTGGTTTTTGGGTACTAAAATGTTAAATGTTCAAATCAACCATAAGGGATGATCAAGGTTTATTTCTTGATTTTTGATCTTGACCCATTGATATAAGGATGCTGGTAGGTGGGTAAGGTTAATATGCATCTCTAGGATTTATTTGGGATTTTTCAGAGAATTCAAGATACACTTTACATCAATTATTCAAAAAGTGCAGAAAGGATTTTTAGGAAGTTATTTGATATTTTTGAATTGGACAAGTTGAGTTTTTTATTTGAGATGTTCCCAAATGTGAATACACACTTAGGAGAATTTCCCGAGATATATTGAGGATTAAAAGTATTTAAAACATTTATTATTTCATTGAGCTTGATCATGGTTGAGGGTTCCAGGATATGATCTCCAACCTTGAATAAAAGAAGCCTGCCAAAGCAGATTATCAACTAGCTTTCAAAACCTTGTGGGTTTAAGAAGCACAAAGATGCAATTGGAACAAGTGAAGTAGATATTGATAGAACTATATGAGTAGAACACAACCATGCAAAGATTTGGTCCTTAGAAGGTTGGATGAGGGTGTGAGCTACTGTCAAAGTAGGCATGTTGACTAGATATGCAGGAATAGTTATTTTCTTGCCTGCAAAACCATCGAGAACAAGTGGGTTGGAGAATGATCTAACCAAGGGCAAGAGAGGTATTTGGTAGTCCTTAGGATGGTTAACAAGATGGTTCAAATGCATTTTCAAAAATGCACAAGGGTTGGGAAAAGGAGGCATTCAAATAGGTGATGTTGGAAATAGTTTTCCAGACTTAGCCAAATTTGGCAGACTTAGGGTTTTTGACTAGAATGTGGGTGGTGATGATTTTGATGGGTTGCAAGGTACCAAAGCATCATCAAGTGGATGATGTTGAAGTGTAGATTTAGTAGTAAGGATCCTTGCTTCATACTAGTCTTCATTGACTTGGAAGCTTCTAGAAGGGATATGGGTTTTAGATGATCCCTAGTAGCTAGAGATCAGATCCAGATTTGTATTCTTGCTTAGTGTAACACCCTCGAATCGGCCCTATGCAAGTTTTAGCCCTTTCCGCCAAACCCGCATAGAAACGATTCAAGGACGCCCACCAGGCACTTTCGTGCGAGTGGAAAAACGAAGTAATACCATTACACAACAGTCCTCGATGGGACCCATAGAACAGATATATATATATATATATATATATATATATATATATATACAGCACGACTCCAAGAGTCAAGAATACAGATATACACTACAAAGATCCAAATCACCTTGAAAACGATACAGCGTCCGAGTACGGACTAGATGCAAATGGGCCTAACAGCCCTAAAGAATAACCAATGGCGTCCATAACCCTGCCCAGGCCAAGCCGGAAGGGTAACCCTGCTAACGACGTCGATCACAAACCTGCTAAAACAAAAGGGGGTGCCGACAAAGGGCAAAGAAAAAGAGGAGCGTCAGTACTGAGGCCAGTACACGGCGAGGCTAGAATTCGGCGGCTCTCGCCTACATAGGTATGGTGGACTGAAGCGGCAGCGCAGCATGCACTAAACAACCTATAGAGACTCGATTAACTGTCGGCTATTAGAGAGAGATAAGAAAGACCTATTCGGAACCAACCTTATCCTAACACCCATCATACCCATCCTGGTATTCCCCCTCGAGACCAAACGAGGAAGTCCAACCGAGGAACTCACACAGTTGGCAATTTTATTCATTCCATTATAGTTGAATCACTTACTATTCAGATATAGATATCATGAGTCGTTCTGAAGCATAAGTAGTGGGCCGTTTTAATTACCATTCTGTTGTAGTTGGAACATTTACTAGTTAGATATAATTGTCCCGAAGAATCCCAAAACCCAACATTTGTTGTCACTTTTATCACATTCCATTGGAGTTGCAATACTTACTAGGAAGATATAACAAGACACAAGGGACCCCAGCTCCACCAGTTGGTGGCACTTTTATTATCCATTCCATTATAGTGAAGCCGATTACTAGTCACGTATTAAGTAAAATTTATAGCACTACTTTAGTTATGCTTGTCTATGATCGAGATATTGTGCTCCAAGTCGTCCATAACCGCGGACACGGCTTTTAGAAAGATTTACCCTGCAGGGGTGCACAAATAGCAACACACACACGATCAACCTCGGAAAAACCAACTCAAACCCAATGAGGCTTTCACGACAAAGAAATCATAGGATTCATAAAATATTTCAAGGGGCCACCCCATTAAGCTACCCGCAACGAAGTTGGCCGGCTCCGAGACGGACCCAAGGTTTGCGCCAGTGGCTGTAAACGACTGGGAACCCGAAAGTGTGACTAGGCTTGTCGATACCGCGAAAACACTCCGCAATCCTAAACAGTATAGGTGATCCTCACACAATCGTAAATAAAGCAGTAAAACATGGCATAAGTACAGGATAGTAATAAAGCCCCAAACTAGTTTGTGGCCCCAAGAAATAAGAAATGAATCAAGCTCTGGCTAAGGGGGATTCATAGAGTCTCCCGTATGTGGATAGTGCGAATAGTCAAGGAACAGGTATCAAGTACTCGGGGCCTACGGGACACAAGTGGACATAAAAACCAAATAGCATATATTGCCCACCGGTGCCTCTTTCATTAGTTATCCCAACAATCTAATAGTTGTATTTAAAGTCATGATCCTCTCCACCATAAACATTTGCCAGCATCCCAACAACTGTGGTACTCGACAACACGAGATCGCACCTGAGCAAGCAACTACGACTCGCAAGGCCATCTATCTACCAAACAACAGGTATTAGGAGGTGTCCATGGCAATATAGAGGCTGAATGGGATATAACTGGTGCACGGAAACTAAAACATCGCGACACGGATAGCAATAGATCAACAGGAGGAAATAAAGACTATAAATGCAAAATAGGTAGAAGGGGAAGAGATGCTCGCCTGAGAAACACTACCGAAGATACATTATCCGAAGAACTTGTCGATACTCGCATCAACTCATCGGCCTAATCCGCGAAGAAGCAAACACTAGAACAAACACCGAATGCAATATTTAATACTAGGGCAGAAGATCCGACATGGTTATGATATGATGCATGGCATGGCACAGATGCGGTGTAATTAGGCAATATTAAGCGGAACCGGGGTCCCGATAATTAATTACACGGTTCAAGTTATTTATCTACCCCGCAAATTAAATGTTGTCTTAACAAGGCAAAACATGGCATCGGTTTGCTACACAAATTTAAATAGAGGCAATATAAGACTAGAAGAACCCTCATATAGTCTCCATATTTAATTTAGATGAAAATCCATCTAACCCAAATCGCACGATAATATGTATGCAAGCATGTATAATTTAATATGCAACAATTCTAATTCATTTATAAAAATAGGGGTCTCGGGTAGGGGATCACATTAGGGTTCGATGATCTTGGCTCCGGAGGGTGTTCTGGTTCGGTCTTGGACTCCGGGATCTAGGGGTCTTCAAAAACGGGAAGGAGAGCTTGGCGTTCCTGGGTTCGGTCTTCGGGGTTGCTTCAATCGGATCCATGACGAAGTACTTGTCGTCCCATGTAGAAGTCCTTGTCGATCCGCGGCGATGATCATCGGGTTCGGGTCTTCGGTTCCAGGATCGGGGCTCTCCGAGTCCACAAGGGGTCTTGGTTAGCAGCATCTCTTCAAAACGACACAAGACAGACACATATGACATCCACAAATGAGATTCACATCACCGGGGAGCCACAATTGGGCATCTGAGGTCGCACTTGGTCCAGTACATCGGGTAGCAGCGGTAGTACATCCCCCACCACCACTTCACCTACACACAACCACCAGAGCACAGGCAGACAGGGGCATGGCGGTGGGAAACGACTCACAACGTGCGGAACAGGGTCAGCAACCATGGAGACGGACGAGGGCGACACAGCCGACTTGCGCGCGGTCACCAGGAAGCAGAGGATGGGAAGGCCGGAGCTAGGCCGGTGAGCGGAGGGCAGAGCTCGCCCGTGTCGAGGAGGGCGCGGCCGAAGGAGGAGCTTGCAGGCAGCGGCAACTGGAGAAGAGGGGAACGAGCGCACAGGCGTCGAGGCAACGCGGGCCGAATGCGAGGCACGGCTATGGCCGGGGTCAACGATGGTCGCGACAGGAGGGGATTGTAGGGGTGGCGCGAGGAGGTCACCAACGAGGCCAGGCACGCAGAGGCAGCGACTCGAGCACATGCGAGGTTCCAGCCACGTTGAGCTAGGCCAGATGAAGGCATGGCCGGCGGGGCGGCGGCAGGCCTAGGCCGCGCTCGCGGCAGAAGCAGAGGATGCATCGGCTGGTGGTGGAAGGAGGCCAAGAGGGCGGCGCTGGTTGAGGACGGAGACCGATGGGGTCGAGGAGGATGAGGCCTCGGGGGGCGCTTGGCGAGGAAGGAGGCGGCTGCCGGCGCCTGAGAGGGAGGCGGCGGGGGTAGGTGAGCGAGAGGAAGAAGGCGAGGGTTGGGCGATAGGATCAAGGCAGGCGCGGGTCGGGGAATTCGGGGTGGGGCCGGGGAAGAGGGGTGGTTGACCGCGTGGTGGGGGTCGTGCGGCAGGCGACGTGCGTGTGTGTGGGTGGTGCGAGCAGGGCTGGGGATCGGTGTGGTGGGCCTGGCGTCGGGGTGGACCCGAGGTGATCGGTGGGAGGACAGGTTGTGGCGGGATTTGGGTCCAGGTGGTGTGGGAATTGGTGGCTGGGCAGGAAAAGAGGAGGAGGTGGGGACAGGCAGGGTGAGGTGGCGGCCTGGGAGTGGGCGGGGTGAGGTGGAGGCTGGGAGGGAGTGGCTGGCGGCGGGCTGGTGGCTGCATGCGGGTGCTGGTGTGGCGTGCGACTGGCGGCAGGTGGGGCCAAGCGGCAGCGGCATGCGCGCGATGCGTGTCTGCTTGTGTGCGCG
This sequence comes from Avena eriantha, assembly GCA_910589775.1. NCBI lineage: Eukaryota > Viridiplantae > Streptophyta > Magnoliopsida > Poales > Poaceae > Avena > Avena eriantha. The sequence continues at coordinate 134,744,062 of OU342740.1, read as the reverse complement.
CGCGGTTTTGGTCCAGTGAAAAGGGTTGGCGGCGGCAGCGAATAGGTAGGTAGGAACCAGGGGTTAGGGTTTCAGGGTAGTCTAGGATTTTTATCTGGAGGTGGCCGGCTGGGCTTTCGGGCCTGGCTGGCTGCCTCCCAAAAAAAATCTAAACATTTTATTTATTAAAACAAGGCTTTTTTGCAAACCGTTTGTAGACAAAACAAAATATTCCGGACAAGCCCGGGTTTTATAGTTTGAATAAAAGACGGGGCATTTAGAAAACAAAACTAGGCTTTTCGAAAATAGTTTTAGGCAAAACCATGCATGATATCATGATGATGCTCAAATGCAATGTGGCATGATGACATGAGCATGCGGTCATGATGATGCAATGCACAAAAACACATCGATTTTCTAGTAGTGGTTTTAGCGGGACGCCACACTTAGGGTGTGGTGATTTGGAAACATCTTGATCCTAGTGATGAGCTCCTAGATTAGCTCATACTATCTCCTAAGCAGAAAAATCAAGCAGCAGATCAAGGCAACTCATCTTACAAACAAAGCAAACCTACTACTAGGGTTACCTAGCTCGAGGTAAGGGTGGGTATTTTGAAAAGGTTGTGGTTGGAGTCAGGTGAGAGTACTTGGTATCTCTACCAAGAGTAGAATTCAAAAGCTTTAAAAAGAGTTTTTGGGAAACCTAGAGATAAGATTAGTTGAAGGTCTGTCTTGAAAACATAAGGAGATTATAATAGGTTGCTCTCCATAGTTTGGGGAAATAGAAGCTACTAAAAAGGGTGGGGGTTGTAAAGGTATCTTGGCTCTGGTTTTGAAATGCCAGAACATTTGAGAATATGTAAAATGAGCCAGGACAGTTTTGTTAAATAGCTTTTGTCAACTAATGTTGAGGTAAGGAGTATACCTTCTAATACACATTCATAAGCATCAACATTGTCAAACAACAGGCAAACACTTCATCACTAAACAAGAAAAAGTTTTTGTTCCCCCTGATTTTTGCATTCTGGACAACTAATCAGGGTTGCTGAAATTGGGATGTTACAGACCTTGCCCCCTTAAAAGAATCTCGTCCCGAGATTTAGGAGAGTAGGGTTAGGGGATTTTGCGTTGGGTTGATACTAAGTGTCTTACGCTTACTATCTTACAGACTCCATCTTTGAAAGTGACTACTCCGTCGATGAACTTGAGCTTCAGTCTTCCGGGATGCACGGAGAGTTAAGTAGAGTCTAGTCCCGATTGCGAGGGATGACCTTCTTTTCCTTCCGGACTGTATATCTCGAGGGCTTAGACTGGGCAGACTATCTCGATGCTGAACCTCACAGGGTACTCGTCGGAGGATAGAATCTACGGCTTGGTGTACCTTTCTCTGAGGGTCCACGACTCTTCTTTAGGGGCGTAGCATATCCTAATTAAATATTTTACGGTCGATACTCCTGGGTTTGCTTCTAGTGAAGGGTTACTCTATTTTGGTGGGAAAGACGCAGTCTTTCCCCCTTAGGATTAAACTAGGATAGAATTCTAGGAGTGGAGGTAATCCTTCCTTCTTGGAGTCGCAGATGGATGTTTTAAAGGCTGTCGCACATCTTCCTCCGGGAGTTGGAAGCTTCCGATGACGTCCGCGAAGGTAGGTCCTACGGGGCTTATGTACTACGATTATTCGTACTTAGCCAGTTGGAGTCTCAAATCCTCTAAGTGATTGCAACTGAGCGGTTAGCGATCCTATGGCCCTTCCGGTGGGTCTTTAGCTGAAACGGCGGAGGGTCTTCATAGGATCTTCAATTAGTTTCTCCTCTGATAACTCCTGGGTTGTTGTTTGGAGGGAAGGCATCCAATTCTGGAGGTCTTCTGGAGTATCCTCTGGCAGACAGTCTTCTAAGGATTGAGTGGAAAGACACCGTCTTTCCACCTTAGAGCTTCACTAGGGTGATTTAGGAGTGATGCCGATCTTCCGTTTTGAAGCGCTGGCCTGATGCTAAGGGAGGTTGTATCTCCTTGGGTCTTGGTGTGAGGTCCTTGTCTTCAGGGAATTGAAGTATTCGGGCCTTCTGGTGAGGAACTTCCCGTTGGTTAGGAAGAGGGATCTATTACTAGTTAGCCTCTCGGGGTTGTGCAAAGTTCTAATATACCAAAGGTTAGCGGAGTCAGGTTTTCACTTCTTGTATTGGTTGACTTATCGGGTGGTTTCTTATGGATATTGAGGACCCTTCGGTGATTGACTTCCGGCTTCAACGGAATTCTTGTTGCAGTAGACTGATGAATAAGGTAGTGTTGCTCTATTGATGACTTTTGAGCGGTGAGTTTGACAGGGTATGCCGTCTTGCTGAGGTGAAATCTTCGAGTTGATTCTGACCTGACGATGTCGAACTCCTGGTTCTTGCAATGCTTTTCCTCTCTTATACTCTCGGGGTTAGTCTGGGTGTCATTACCGAAAGCTAACACAGTGGTTTCCTGAGTTACTAGGTGGCTTATTGCTCCTCGAGTCACATTTTTAAGGAGGTTCAGGCAAACCAGAACATACAAACAAGGCGAACAGAGTGAGGGGCTCGCAATGTCCTCGGCAAACAACACACATCAAGCAACACAAGATGCACTTAGGCAAGCAAACACGGTCAATGCTAGGGACCAAGGAGCTAACTACTCGCAATGTAGGGGAATCCTATTCTTAGGACTATTGACCCTAGATACCGTCTTTCTTCAGGTCGGAGTCACTATCTTGCCGGTAAAGCTGTCGTCGTATCTTGGACGCTTCTTGATAGTGTAACACTTGATGTCTCCTGATTATGAGGATTCCGTTGGTAGAGCGATATTGAAGTCTCCTTGTGTTTGCTGGTAGTTGCGTGTCTTCATCTTGTTCTCATTGTCTTTACCGGGTTCTAGATCCTAGTTATTTAAAATCCGTAGGTATGAAGTTTGGACGAGAGTTAGAGGAAACCATTTTCGAAAGCATTTACTTAGAGTAAGAGAAGAAGTAGAACTTTTTGAAACTCATTGAGAAACTAGTTTTTGAAGGCCGGTGTTTTCAAAATAAGGTTCCTGTCTAGCGACCATGCTAACTAAGGTCTCCTACAGTCAGGATGGCTCTGATACCAAGTCTGTGGGGCCCCCGGATTAATCCTCCAAGAATCCCTATCATGCATACCACCACGATCCCATGATCAGTTAGTCGTGGCACATAACAGACAAGTATCAAAGTAAACATCCACTACATAACGAATACCTGTCATACCTTAGTTGCCATTATGCCTACATCTATCAACATCAGCGGAACTTCATTAAGCGTAGAGCCCGAGCCATTCCTTAACCTACAGGCAATTGACTGGGAGAACGTCCTAGCTCGCATAGTCGTCCACTTCACCTTCTTCTCGATATCTGACCAAGTTAATAGCCAGGGAAAAATGCTAGTGAGTAATTTGAATGTACTCACAAACCACCTTAAGATAACAATAATAACAAAAGGATATGCATTATGGCTGTGGTAGTAGGAGGGCTCCAAGAGAGGTTATTTTCTCAATTAGTTTCTCTTGTAGATATAGCATCTACATATCTTTGTTGAAAACCTTTGTAAACATTTTGGAAACCTTTTGAAAAGTTTTGTAAACACTAGGATTGAGGTACCCATTTGTTCCCATCTACAGGTCGTCCCACGACCAAACTCCTTTCATTCCTTTCTATCCATCCCATGGTCAAAACAGGTATCCTTTCCGACCATCCCATGGTCAAAACATTTCCAAAGCCATTGCTTTTCGGAAATCCTTTTTGAAATCAAAACCAGCACCGCTCTACAGAAGTTTGTCCAACCCGTCCATAACCGCGGACACGGCTATTCGAATAGATTTACACTCTACAGAGGTTGCACACTTTGCCCACTCCATCTGGGTACACTACCATGATCTACACCGATCATGGATCAAGTAATCGATCAAGACTCTCTGGATGCCCACTCCAATATAAGTGCCTACCCTATGAGTGCTGTTCCCCTCAACACCGGGACGTCCGGTACCGAGGACCAACCGGAGCGCTTTTTCCACTTCCCAAGTGTGCGCTTTCAATGAGGGGCTCATAGTAACGCGTGGAGGCCCGCAGTCGTTCCTTCTCCAGGTCAATGTGTCACATGGACCCTTTCAGGAGAAGGCCCAACCTCCAGGGATTGTTATATCCCCCTTAGTAGTTGCAAGGCAGCTTATACCAGAATAGACAAACATCAAATCCAGCCCTGTCCCATACCAGAGTGATGTGGTTGCACATGTTAAGTTGTTATAACTAAACTTCAAAGAACCGGGTGCGTTTTCATAAACCTTTTTCCTCCAGCTTTCCTTCTGCATTTTGTAAAACAAAACCTTTTTCTTTCTCAACATCTCTTGGGAGGTCCCACCTCACCAAGGTTTTATCATAAAACTTTTGGTAAAACTTTTTCGGGGGTCTTCCCATCCTCTAGTTTTTGCTTCGGCTAAAATGGGGTCTCCAAAGGGATATGGTGTAATACACCATCTAACATACTAGGGTTAAATATGTGTCATCAAGTGGGTTGTACTTAATAGTACAAAAGCGTAATGGTTTGGAGAAGCCAAGCCACTACAAAGTAGAGATCAACAATTAGTAAACAATGCAATTTAGATAAACAGTAGATACAACATGCATAAGTAAAACAGTAGGACAAGGCTTATGAGCAAGAAGGTGGCTTGCCTGATGATTAGCAATATGTTCCTGGACTTCTTCTTAGAATACCCAATAATGCCAATAATAAGAACCACCTTCTGATCTCCGATTTCACCGCAACTATCGTCGTCAAGATAACACATGCAAGCAAACCAAACCACAATCAATACAGGGTATACAAGCATCATTACAATACATCAAACAAACATACCACACATTACTCAAATCAGTAGGTTTTGATAGATTGAGTGGGTTGTAATTGGACTTACTTTAATTGCCCTTGTGGTCTTTGTTTTATGATTTATTTGTCCAAATACCACCTGTTAAGGGGATTTAGAACTGGGCTTGGGTCTGTATGATATCAATATTCAAAGATGATACCATTGGCTAGGTATTGACAAAATAAGGCCAACAAAAGTGGTTTCACTATTTTACCACTTTTCTTTAATTTCTTATGAATATTCTAGTGATAAAAGCTCTAGTTTTAGGAAATAATTCACCGGAAAATTTCTAGAGCTCCAATTTTTTCTCCTTGGATGGTTAGGTAGGATTGTTGTACTAATTTACTGAGAGTTGGAATCGTGTCAATTTATTTACTAGAATGCCGTTAGGAAAATCCCAGAGTCCATTCTATAACTGATTTGTCTTTTTCACCAGATTAATTCTACAGAAGATTTTGATATGATTCCAAGGGAAAATGATAGGTACTTTTAGTACCTTTCTGTATAAATTGGATTCACTCTTTTTGGAGTTGTGGACTTACTGTGATGATTTATCTAGTGATAACACTATGGACAGAAATGTTTAATTTATTAGAAATCCTCAGAAGCTCAATAAATCTTGATCTCCTGGATTTTGTTAGTATTGAGTGTACCACATCACAGAGAGTTGGCAAGAGGTCAAAACAACTCAGGGTTTGGTCTAGAGAATTTTCTAAAGTCAGACCAGAGCTATTTTTGCTAAAGATAAATTGTTGTTCACCTTGGCATGGGACAAGGTCTAGATGGTAGGCCTATAGTTATGCTATCAGGGGAACTTGGTTTCATCCCTATTGGAGATGTGTATCTCACTCAGGAATTTCTTTACTAGAAATGGTACATCTTGGTAAATAAATCTACAGAGAAGATACTAGTGGTATCTGGCCAAACTTTTGGTACAGAATGATAGACAAAACCCTAAGGTATCCTAGGAAATTGTATCAGGACATTTGGAGGTATTTAACATTTTATTTGCATTTAAAGTAAACAACTAGATATGGATTTACAGAAAATGGTTTAAAGAAAAGGTGATGGAGCAGTGCTGGTCTAAGATCTGGAGGCATCTAGGCCGTAGGGGGAGAAATCGGCCCATTCGGGCGGAGCACAACGCGACTCGGCCGGCTCGGCTCGCGCCGGTGCGCGCGGGAGCTGCATTTCAAACGGCAGGGGACTGGCCCACCAGTCAGTGAGAAGAGGAGTGACGGGGCGGCGCAGAGAGCTTACCAGCGGGGCGGAGAGGCGCCGAGGAGGGGCGGAGGTGAAGTGGCATGCGATGACGGTCCCGACGAGGGGCGATAGAGGCTGGTTCCGCGACTAGGGGTGGCTCGCGCGGTGGAGGCCAAGGCAAGCTTGTCGGACCTCGCTGGGGTGGCCAGAAGAGGTGGTCCCGGGCCATAGGAAAAGTAGTATATGATAGAGTAGGAGGAGGGGGTCACAATACAGTGACATGCTGAGGGAGATGAGCAAGGGAGAGGGGGTCTAGCTCATCTTCTTGTCAATGTCCGAGAGGCGAGTTCCTCCTTTTCCTGGGCGAGGTAGAGCAGGGGAGAGGATGGGGACCTTGGGGGTGGTAAGTGGGAGTGAGACGAGTGAAATGAGGGGCAGAGGGAGGCGCGGGGTGGCCTCTGGCTTATTTGAACCGGGAAGGGAGCTTAGGATGTGCAATGTCCATTTTGGACACGGGGAGAGGTGTTGGCCAGTGGTTGGTTGACTTGCGCAGTGGAGGGAGAGAGGAGGGGGCTCTATGGTTGTGCAGGAAGGCAGCGAGCGAGATGGTGCAGCAGTTGTTGGGTGGTTGTTTGATGGGGCATGTCCCTCTCCTTCCAAGCATAAGAGACAAGGGGGAGGTGGTGCTACAATACCTTAGCTACAGTGCACACGATTAGGACTGAGGGGTGGTGTTGTGGAGGCTTGTTGGAGAAGATTGGATGAGGTTTGATTTGGTTTTTGGGTACTAAAATGTTAAATGTTCAAATCAGCCATAAGGGATGATCAAGGTTTATTTCTTGTTTTTTGATCTTGGCCCATTGATATAAGGATGCTGGTAGGTGGGTAAGGTTAAGATGCATCTCTAGGATTTATTTGGGATTTTTCAGAGAATTCTAGATACACTTTACATCAATTATTCAAAAAGTGCAGAAAGGGTTTTTAGGAATTTATTTGATATTTTTGAATTTGACAAGTTGAGTTTTTGATTTGAGATGGTCCCAAATTTTAATACACACTTAGGAGAATTTTCCCGAGATTTATTGAGGAATAAAAGTATTTAAAACATTTATTATTTCATTTCTACGATTTAAGAAAATAGGCAAAAAGAAATAATAAAACCCTTCAAAAAGTTTGATTTTTGTAGTGGGAGGTTAGGGTATGATATATGGATCTCAATTGAGCCAAAATTTGAGGAAGTGTTTTGGCAAAAACCAAACTTTCCATTGGGAAAGGAGTTTTGGAGATTTTGTCTATTAAAGAGATTAATTAGATTTGGAGCCATAATAATTATGGATAATATTTGATAAATCTTGATGATCAATGTAGATGATGTAGACAAGGTGTATCAAGCATTTTCCACCTTGGGATTTGAGAAGTCAAGGTGATTTTGGTGGAAAACAAGGAAAAAGGGATCTGGGGTAAAGTTGTTGTCATACCAACAAAACCTTGCTGGATCTTGAAGCTCAGAGCTACCCTTGGGGCATGGGCTAGATGTATGGATATACCAAGTGATGTAGATCACCCTGGTGTAGAGGTTTGAGCTTGATCATGGTTTATGGTTCTAGGAAATGATCTCCAACCTTGAATAAAATAAGCCTGCCAAAGCAGATTATCAACTAGCTTTCAAAACCTTGTGGGTTTAAGAAGCACAAAGATGCAATTGGAACAAGTGAAGTAGATATTAATAGACCTATATGAGTATAACACAACCATGTAAATATTTGGTCCTTAGAAGGTTGGATGAGGGTGTGAGCTACTGTCAAAGTAGGCATGTAGACTAGATTTGCAGGAATAGTTATTTTCTTGCCTGCAAAACCATCAAGAACAAGTGGGTTGGAGAATGATATTACCAAGGGCAAGAGTGGTATTTGGTAGTCCTTAGGATGGTTAACAGTATGGTTCAAATGCATTTTCAAAAATGCACAAGGGTTGGGAAAAGGAAGCATTCAAAAAGGTGATGTTGGAAATAGTCAGACTTAGCCAAATTTGGAAGACTTAGGGATTTTGACTAGAATGTGGGTGGTGATGATTTTGATGGGTTGGAAGGTACCAAAGCATCATCAAGTGGATGATGTTGAAGTGTAGATTGAGTAGTAAGGATCCTTGCTTGATACTGGTCTTCATTGACTTGGAAGCTTCTAGAAGGGATCACTTTAGAAGGGGTCTGGTTAGGGGTTTTAGATGATCCCTAGTAGCTAGAGATCAAATCCAGATTTGTATTCTTGCTTAGGGTGTGGTGATTTGGAAACATCTTGATCCTAGTGATGAGCTCCTAAAGTAGCTCATACTATCTCCTAAGCAGACAAATCAAGCAGCAGATCAAGGCAACTCATCTTACAAACAAAGCAAACCTACTACTAGGTTTACCTAGCTCGAGGTAAGGGTGGGTATTTTGAAAAGGTTGTGGTTGGAGTTAGGTGAGAGTCCTTGGTATCTCTACCAAGAGTAGAATTCAAAAGCTTTAAAAAGAGGTTTTGGGAAATCTAGAGATAAGATTAGTTGAAGGTCTGTCTTGAAAACATAAGGAGATTATAATAGGTTGCTCTCCATAGTTTGGGGAAATAGAAGCTCTAACAAGGGTGGGGGTTGTAAAGGTATATTGGCTCAGGTTTTGAAATGCTAGAACATTTAAGAATATGTAAAATGAGCCATGACAGTTTTGTTAAATAGCTTTTGTCAACTGATGTTGATGTAAGGAGTATATCTTCTAATACACATTCATAAGCATAAACATTGTCAAACAACAGGCAAACACTTCATCCCTAAACAAGAAAAAGTTTTTGTTTCCCCTGATTTTTTGCATTCTGGACAACTAATCAGGGTTGCTGAAATTGGGATGTTACAACTGTATCCATGGACTTCAAATTATACACCCTTTTGCCTTTAGTCATAGTGTATTGTGAATAATTATATTTGCTATCCCGTGAGTACACTGCACCTTGCTCCTTGTTCCATGGCTTTCCGAGAAGCAAATGAAATGAAACCATATGAAGTGGAATCACATCGCAGCAAACCTCATAGGATAATTGGCCCAATGAACAATGTACCATTGCTTGGTGCGCGATCACGAGCTCATAATTACCAAAACACAACATGTAGGGTTGCGGATGGGGTATCGTCAGCAAGTCGAGCTTCTCCACCATCTGAAGACTGACATCGTTGATCAAACTCATGTGATCGATCGTCAACGCACATGCTCTTTCCTGCACTTTCACACGAGAGTGGAACAAATTTTTAGAACACCCTTCTTCTCTCTAAAACCAGTACAATAATAATGCCTTCTTCTCCATAGCAGAAAAACCGAGTGGAGCAGACCGTCATGGCAGCAAAATTCAGTAACATAGTCGGTCAGAATATATAGATCAAACAGAAAAGCAGTCACAGAAGCAATCACGGCCAAACAAAAAATAGCTCCTCCCAAACGGAAGTAGTACTCACGTAGCTGCCTTGTCCTGTGAATAAGCAATCGAATCTGAATTAGTACTAATCGCACCAACCGATGTGATGGAGCAATCCTGAACACGTCCAAGTTCAGCACATGTCCTGGTAGAAACAGGCCAACATCAAACAGAATTGCAAACGGCAGGCCCAACCGTCTCTCGATCAGCAACGGCGGCAAATCTTGCAACCAGACCCTGGCGCCTCCAAAGCAGAATACAGCGGCGGCAATGAGGCACGACTGATCCAATCTCCTCTATTTGTTTTCCTTGGACGTGACGAACAACCAATTAAGAGTAGAAAACAAATCAGATCCGATCTCCAAGAGAAACAACACGATGGTGGAGCTTCAGCTGAACGTCTCTCGCCTAACCAACAAGCACAGAACGAGTGTTTTGGCAGATCGCCTCCAGCAGTAATATTCAACAGATAGAACTTTTAGCAGATAAAACTCAACTAGTACATCAATTTAAACAATAAAATCTTAGCAATAAAATCACCGTAAGAAACCCAACGAATCTGATACCAATCGTGCAAATCTAAAACAAAACCGATGCTGTATAGATGAAACTACACCACGATCAGTCAACAACTTCAATAAAGAAATCGCAAGCACGGAGGTTTTTGGACAGCTCCCTCGAAACTCGATACGGGTATCTACCCTAAAAAACACATCATGTTCCTAAACTTAAACATAAAACTAAACTTTTACATAGACTGGACCTAGGCTATATATAATAGCTGACCTAGCTAAAACTTGGAAAACAAGAAAACACCCATACGTAAACAAACTTGACTCTTCCTAATTCTACACAAACTTGACTCTTCCTAATTCTACACGTATAAGAATATCATGTGCCTTGTTTTTAGCACACGATATGTACATAATAAAAAATCTGGTAAACAAACTAAGATTCCTATTTGTTTGGTGCGCCATCTTCTTGATCTTCATAGTAGGTGGGCCCCATCCTAGATTGCATAAAGATAATACTTCAGGTAGCTGTATCAATCCTGTTCTGAATGCTTTTTCCTTGTGTGGTAAAAATAGAAATAGAAATGTCCTCTTGATTGCATGAGACATAACAAAATCAGGAAAAAGAAAATATGCACCATCAAGCTTAGGAGGCGCCACGTTACGGATCAACGTGATCCAAAAGGGTTTAGACCCGTTCTTTCACGACGATCGATAGATGACAGAAGTACCCAACTAGATCAAGATCCAATCGTACAAATCTAATACAAAACCAATGTTGTATAGATGAATCTACACCACGATCAGTCAACAACTTTAATAAAGAAATCGCAAGCACGTAGGTTTTTGGAAAGCTCCCTCATCGTGTTCATAAACTTAAACATAAAACTAAACTTTTACATAGACCGAACCTAGGCTTTATATAATATCCAACCTAGCTAAAACTTGGAAAACAAGAAAACACCCATACGTAAAAAAACTCGAATCTTCCTAATTCTACACGTATAAGAATATCATGTGCCTTATTTTTAGCACACGATATGTACATAACCAAAAATCTGGGAAACAAACTAAGATTCTTATTTGTTTTATTTGTTTGGTGCGCCATCTTCTTGATCTCCGTAGTAGGTGGGCCCCATCCTAGATTGCATAAAGAGAATACTTCATGTAGCTGCATCAATCCTCTTCTGAATGCTTTTTCCTTGTGTGGTAAAAATAGGAATAGAAATCTCCTCTTGATTGCATCAAACATAACAAAATCAGGAAAAAGAAAATATGCACCATCAAGCTTGGGAGGCGCCACATCAGAATGTATGATAAATTCCTTAGGCCAAAGGTAGTGTTGCCAAACTTGAAGAATACGAACTAAGGCAAAAAGTTCTTTATCATAAATTGGATAGTTAAGGCGAGCACCATCAAGTTTCTCGCTATGGTAGGCTATATGACATCCGTTTTGTATAAGGACTCCTCCAATGCCAGTACCACTAGCGTCACACTCTATCTCAAAAGTTTTTGTGAAATTCGATAACTCAAGAAGAGGTGCTTTTGTGAGCCTCTTTTTAAGTTCATCAAAAGCTTTTTGTTGTGACTTGCCCCATACGAAGGTAACATTCTTCTTGGTCAACTCGTTGAGAGGATAAGCGATGGTAGAAAATTCTTTCGCAAAGCGATGATAGAAACCGGCCAACCCATTAAAACTTCGGAGTTCACTCACATTTGTAGGGATGGGCCAATCTCGTATGTCCTTTACCTTGGAAATATCAACCTCAATGCCCTTCGAAGAAACGACAAATCCAAGAAAAATCAACTTGTCTTTAGCAAAAGTGCACTTGGGAAGATTAGTATAAAGCTTTTCATGTCGAAGGATTTGCAAAACTTCCTTGAAATGTGTTATATGGTCCTCAAGTGACTTGCTATAAACAAGTATATCATCGAAATAGACAACAACATAGTTTCCAATGAGAGAACACAAAATATGATTCATAAGGCGCATGAAGGTGGATGGGGCATTAGATAAGCCAAAGGGCATGACCAAACATTCATAGACACCAAATTTGGTCTTGAAGGCGGTTTTCCACTCATCACCTTCCGCCATGCGTATTTGATGGTAACCACTACGAAGATCAATTTTTGAGAAAACAGTGGATCCACGCAACTCGTCAAGCATGTAGTCAAGACATGTTATAGGATGTCGATAATGCACAGTGCTAGCATTGATTGAACGGTAGTCCATGCATAACCACAACGTATCATCTGTTTTTGGAATGACAATCATGGGTACCGCACTCGGACTAGTGCTTACTTGGATCAAACCTTTGGAGACAAGTTGGTTGATTTTATGCTCGATCTCCTTCGTCTCCTTCGGGTTCGTGTGGTAGGCGGCGTGGTTTGGAAGAGGAGCACCGGGGATGAGGTCAATGCGATGCTCAATTCCGCGAAGAGGAGGTAGTCCATGAGGAAGCTCTTTGGGAAACGTATCCTTGAATTCCTGCAAAACAATCATCAAAGATGGAGGAACATTGGTTAATTCATTAGTTCCTTGCACTAGTCCCTTGCAAATGAGGACATAGTGCAAGATGGATGGGTTGATCCACACATCTCTCATCTCACTTTTGGTGGCAAGGCGAACACTCTTAGTTTTTCCACTCGAGTTTGGCTTGTGGCTCTCACTCACTACGAGGTGGTTCTCTCTCTCACCACTCTTTTCGCAAGTTTGTGTTGTGGATTGCGCCCTCGCTATAGCCTTTGCATTGTCCGCAATTATTTGGCTAGGAGTCATAAGTTGCAAAACACATCTCTTGATAAGCCACTTGAAGGTGTAAACATTTGTGCGACCATCATATAGAGCACCTTTGTCGAATTGCCATGGTCGACCAAGCAACATATGGCAAACCGACATTGGGACTACATCACACTCCACCGTGTCTTTGTATGGGCCAATAGAGAAGCTTACCGAGACGGTGTGCTTGATCTTCACCAACCCTTAGTCACTTAGCCATTGCACATGGTAGGGGTGCTTGTGCGGATTGAGGGTGAGGTTGAGCTTCTCACACAACTTGATGCTAGTAAGGTTGTGGTAACTCCCTCCATCGATGATCACTTTGATAGAATTGCCATTGATGTCGGCTCATGTTTGGAAGATATTTGAGCGTTGGTCTTCATGCTCTTGTGCGTGAGTGGTCAAGATCATTGTGACGACAAGTGATGGACTTGCGTCATGTTCACAGATGAGGAGTTCTTGGTCATCTTCCACTCGTTGCCTTGTCATTGCTTCCTTGACTCGGGCATCAAATTCATCTTCACTCAAGTACTCTCCATCGCCATTGTCATGGATAAACAATACTTTCTTGTTTACACACTTGGCTGACTTGTGTCCCTTGCCTCCACACTTGTAGCATTCATCGTTGAATGGCGTTGCATCATTTTGTATACTTGCCACTCAGGGCAGTTTTCCTTGAGGAAGTGTGGGCTTGAAGGAAGGCTTGGAGGTACTTGAGGAGCTACCATTGATGGTTGTTGGTGTAGTGGTTGAAGCTTGCTTGTAGGTGAAGTACGTCTTTGGCTTGTTGTACTTGATGTCCTCTTGCACTTAACGTTCGGCTTTGATGGCGATGTGCAAAATCTCAACCATGTTATTGTATGTTTGGAACTCAACGATATGCTTGATTGGATGGTTCCAGCCAATAAGTAAACGTGCCATAGTTTGCTCCTTGCGCTCTTCAGTGTTAGCGCGGATCATGTTGAGCTCCATTTCCTTGAAGTACTCTTCCACAGTCTTTGTCCCTTGACAAAGCGATTGAAGTTTGTTCAAGAGGTCGCACGTGTAGTGCGAAGGAACAAAGCGGGATCTCATATGAGCCTTCATGTCATGCCAAGTTGTGATTGGAGGTTCTTCTCTTACATCACGAGCAACTTGAACTTGTTCCCACAAAATGCTGGTGTACTCATCAAACTCAAGCGAAGCCATGGCAACCATATTCTCGTTGCTATAGTTATGCACACGGAAGACCTTGTCAAATTTGAGTTCCTGTGCATGGTGTTCTTCAGGGTCATTTGATCCGATGAACTTGGGCATCATGAACTTGAGATTGCCAAATGTTTGTTCCTGATTGAGATCACGGTGGTGGTGGTTGCCATGGTGATGACAGTCTTCACCTTCCATGCAATCATTGCGACGAGCTTGTTGAGCTTGTTGATGTGCTTGTGGATGAGGAGGTGGAACTTGGTTCTCGCGGACTTGTTGAGGAGCTTGCTCTTGATATTGTTGGGGAGCTTGCTCTTGCTCTTGACGGGGTTGTTGATGAGGTTGAGGCACTTGGCCCTCATGAGGGTATTGAGGATGTGGAGCCTCTTGTGATGGTTGTTGATGAAGAGGAGGCTCGTACCTCTGTTGGTGATGGGGATTAGGCACATGGGCCTCACGACGAAGATCATGGTCTTGAGCCTCATGACATGGTGGGCGTCGCTCAGCATGTACGATTTGGCGCTCCATGTCTTGATGAGGGGGAGGTTGTGCCTCATGGTGACCATGGTGTCGGCGTATTCGTTCATGACGGTGATGACGAGGAGGATGATCTTGGGGAGCTTCATGTTGGTGACGAGCTTGTTCCTCCAAGTTGGAGTCATCACTTGTTGTGTCAAGTATGTGTCGCGTGCGATGGTGGTGGACTTGAGGTTGTCCTTGAGGTTCTTCTAGTGTTTGCGCTTGTTCGATCACTAGTGCCCTTGCATGATGATGGGGTCCTTCGTGCCTTTCTTGGGGCCTTGAGGATAAATCACCATCATAGCTTGACGTTGCGGCATACCGTGGTGTAGGTACATAGTTCGAAGAGCTTCCATCTTCAACCATGGGGGCGTCATTGCGTCTTGGAGCACTTGGATGACGATCTTGATGAATAGGAGAATGGTGACGTGATGAGATTGATGCACGGGAGCGTGGTCTTGTCATTCCGTTGAAGAGGATTCAAAGCTTGTCATTTGTTTTGGCGAAGGAGCATTGGAGTGCTTCATTTTGATGGCCAAAGTTGTGTTGCATTGCATGCATTTGTCGTTCAATGCCATCGAAGCGGTTGTCGATGTTCTTGAACTCGGCTTGAGTCTTGCCAAATTGGTCATCTTGTCGCGTCTCAAGAGCTTGGCAACATTCCCAGAACTCTTGTTGGATGATGTAGTGACTTACACGCGTCATGTACGGTCCATGTTCTTCTTCTTGGGAAGGTGGTTGGTTGACTCATCGTGCCTATCCGTCATGCAAAACACACAAGGATTGTATATGGAAGTGGAATATGGTGGTGTTAGCCATTTATCTCACCTTGGGGATTGCACCGAACTAGAAACCACAAGTGAGAGCTATTAGCTTGCAAAGTGAAATCACAAAGAAACCTCACGCTAAAGAAAGAACTAACTCTCAAAAGCTTTTGGTGGAAGGTTAGGGTGGTGGAAAACCAAACAAAACAATCCAAGGAAAAGGTTGCTGTTAAAGGTGGTAGAGAGCCAAAGATCAAAAGCCAAAAGGAAACAATCTACACAAACACAAGGATACACACACGTGGAGATGGATGTGGTTAGCATGACTATAAAAATGAGCACAAAATGTCCTAACGAAGACTACGCTCAGTGTCGTGCCAACGCAAGGAGAGGCCACAACTCGTTCGCTAAAAAGAGAAATAAGCAACGGATTTGTGCACTTGCCTTGGTCGCGCTCTATCTCTCTCTTTGCTTACAAGCTTGAGACTTGAACTGGGAGACTTTGTATCTTTCTATTTTTCTTTTGCTTTTGCTTTTTCTCTCTTTTTTTATTCTTTTTCTCCCTTTCTATACTACTATGTTAACTCTTGAATTTGTTTACACACTATCACTTTCCAAGGACAAGTGCATAATGCTTAGGAAAACACAAGATGAGTTGCTCTCATAGGATAGCTACACACAAGGAAGAAGGGTTAGCAAGGTGGAGCAAGTTATACCTTCGGTATTGAGGACTTGCTACCGGTGTTGGTATGATGTTCGGGCATCGCGGTGTCAACAAGTGCGGTATGTGATGACTTGCGGAAGCTTGAAGTTAGTTGGAGCGACACGCACACGAGGCACGAACACACAAAAGGAAAAACAAACAAAATTGGGAAAATCAGAATTTTCAGCGGCCAAACCGGCAGCGCTGGAAGGTGCGCTAGAATTTTCGGTGAAATTTCCGGTTCGCCAGAATTCTCGCTGGAATTTTCGGCGGCGCGGTCGGTCCATCGGGCCTGGAGCCAAAATTAGTTCGTGACGAACTCCAAAAGTCAAAAGTGTCAATTTTTTTGGAAATTTGTCCAAATTGGGCTAGGAAGAGGTTCTAGGAAGGTAGATCGGTACCCAAAGCAACAGATATGTGGAACAAAACCACTAAAAACGCGCCAAATCTAGAGATCGATCTGAAGGCAATTTGGGTGTTTTTTTTGGGATTTTCGAATTTTTGGCGGATAGAAGAAAATTTTGTAGGGAACCTCGTGGGTGGCCCGATCTTTCACGAATCCCATTAAAATCGAAGGGGAAGTGTGGGGGACAGAGAGGAGGGATGAAGACGATGAACTCACACACGAAGAACACAATGAACACACTCACGCAAAACCACGATACACACCAATAACTTAGGCCGGTGGTGATGGGTCTGGCACAATCCCTAGGATCAATGTAGGGTGGAGGACTCTCTCGAGAACCGGCACGGTGAATAGAGAGGCTCGATGAGATCTTGATGTCTAGGAAAAGGGACTCCGATGCTTAGGACTTGTACAACAAGGGAGGCATGATGCAAACTCCAACGAGGTTTGTGATATTTGGGTGCTCCTCAATCAAGGAGCATGAGGCAAGAATTAGATAGATCCACAAGGGTGTCCACTAATTCCAAATATCATGCCTAGGGTTTACAATAGAGGTGGGGGACTATATATGGGCTAGCCACTTAAACAGGGATAGTTTGGGCACAAAAGGGTAAAAACGGGATGAAACAGGAATATTCTTGGGCATCAAAACCTTGTTGATTTTGAGACTGGAGCATTCCGGCGATAAGTCCGGCCGCGCCGGACTGGGCACCAGAAATTCCGGTCCCCGCCGGTCTTTCCGATCGGCCCCCGGAATGGCTCACAGATGCGCGTTTCGGTGTGTGTCGGTCGGTTTCGGCGTGCGCTGGAATTTCTGGTCCGAGGTCTGGTCCACCGGTCCTAGCGCCGGTTTGGTCTGGAACTCCGTCTTGCGATGGCTTGGCCGGTTCTGTTGGCATTTCTTCATGAGTTTCATACCTAATGATGCATAAAGTATTAGCATGAAGTAGCAAGCTCTCCAAGGATGTATCGAAATCACATGATACACGGAGCGAATTCACCTTAGCTTGAAGGATCTTGGCGCGTGCACGAGTCATTGGTCCACTTGGGGGACTTAATGGTGTAGATGTAGGGAAGTCCATAGGACAGGCTGCATCAGTTCTTCTCCAAACCATAATGATACACACACACACATCTAAGTGGGTGTGGTGATTGATACGTCGTAAACGTATCTATAATTTTTGATGCTCCATGCTTGTTTTATATAACCTATCTTATGTTTTGTCTACATTTTGAGATACTTTTATACATTTTCTAGAACTAACCTATTAACAAGATGCCACAGTGCCAGTTGCCTGTTTTCTACTTTTTTTGGTTTCAGAAAAGCTAGAAAAGACATATTCTCGGAATTGGACCAGACAAAAGCCAAAGTTCCTATTTTATCGGAAGACTCACGGAGCCAGAAGACGAGACATAGGGGAGCCAGGGGTAGGCACACCCTAGGGTGGCACGGGTCACCCCTGGCCGCACCACCAGGGGGTGTGGCCATCCTGGCCCACCTCTGGCATCCCCTCTTCGCCTATATATCCCCCTGGGACGAAAACCCTAAGTACAAGATTAGAATTCCCCAAAAAGTTCTGCAGCGCCACTGCCACTTAATAGGAGATTCGGGGGACATAAGTCTTTGTTTCGGCACCCTGCCGGGACGGGGAAGTGCCCCCGGAGCCATCTCCATCGACTCCACCACCATCTCCATCGCCGTTGCTTACTCCTATGATGAAGAGGGAGTAGATCTCTCTCGAGGCTAAGGGCTCTACCGGTAGCTATGTGTTCATCTCTGTCTATGTGTGATCTTATGAGATCATGAGCTTTGTAATCTATAGATCTATTCTGCTACTCAAGTGCTTTAATGTAACTACCTCGGTGAATTACGCTCTTAGTTACATGCCTAGATGAACGAAGTGGTTAAAATAGTACGGCGGGGCCCAGGGCTACTCACGGTAGACCTTTCGGCCGTCCTAACCACTTTCAGAACATCAGGACAAGAACGAGCGGCGTAATCGGCAGGCCAAGGGATCAACTACATACACAATGAGTATGTATGCAAGCCACATACAACAGTCCTCAAAGCCATTCCATCTAAAAGAAATAGAATATAGCAACGCCATACGGCAAGATCCAAACATCCTAGATAGATATAATAATTTAGGATAGCTCCTCATACATCACACATCAGAGTATCAGGCGGAAGCGGAAAACAAAGTCCGAGTACGGATAAGAAGCCAATCGGCATAAGATGCCACATAAATAAACACATCCCGCCCATAGATCTCACGGATCCCCGTTCCTGGAATCTCTACACCGAGTGATCGTTGCCCACATCATCTGTATCCTCCACCCAGTATCCTTCTTGCGAATACACCTGTTCATCTGAATCAAACAATGTATCGTGTGAGACCCTAGGGGTACTCAGCAAGTCTTTATGCCACTAAAGGGGACGCAACCTGGGGTGACGCAATTGCAGCAAAAGATAAGACTAACAAGTCTATAGATACTCGCTAACCATCCGCCTAACCAATGATAGACGGATGTCCGTTAATTAAGAACAACAGTTATAACAGTATATTTAACAGATCCATCCTCCTCCCCGCTTACCGACGAGGAAGCGGACGAACAACCCCCATCATCCGTTGGCAGTTTTATTAACCATTCCATGAGTATTTGCACTATTTACTAGTCAAGTACTTAGTCAAATTAAAAGCAGTACTTTAGTGATTCTTGTCTATGATCGAGAAACTGTGCTCCAAGTCGTCCATAACCGCGGACACGGCTTTCAGAAAGATTTACCCTACAGGGGTGCACAAATAGCAACACACACTCGATCAACCTCGGAAAAACCAAATCAAAACCCAACGAGGCATTCACGACAAAGCAATCACAGGATTTAGAAATATTTCAGGGGGCCACCCCAATAAGCTACCCGCAACGAAGTTGGCCGACTCCGAGACGGACCCAGGGTTT
The DNA here is from genome assembly GCA_910589775.1 of Avena eriantha. Lineage (NCBI taxonomy): Eukaryota > Viridiplantae > Streptophyta > Magnoliopsida > Poales > Poaceae > Avena > Avena eriantha. The sequence continues at coordinate 134,724,713 of OU342740.1, read as the reverse complement.
GCGACGATGGCTGTAAACGACTGGGAACCCGAAAATATGACTGGGCTTGTCAATACCGCGAAAACGTGGCGCGATCCAAAACAGTACAGGTGCTCCTCGCACAATCTTAAATAAAGCAGTAACATGGCATAAGTACAGGATAGTAGTAAAGCCCCAAACTAATTGTGGCCCCAAGAAATAAGAATGAATCAAGCTCTGGCTCAGGGTGGTCCATAAGGCCTCCCGGATGTGGATAGTGCGAATAAACAAGGAACAGGAATCAAGTACTCGGGGTCCTACGGGACACAAGTGAGCATGAAAAACCAAATAGCAGATATTGCTCACCGATGCCTCTTTCATTAGTTATCCCATTACTACTCAGGTTATGTTGTTTAGGTACCTCGTTATTCATCAGACACTCACATACCCTACACATCCTTTTCTACGACTCACATGGCTCAAACAACTCCTGTAGTAATGGCTCACGGGATGGAGGAACAAGCTTTGGTGGGGTTTAAAAGTAAAAGGCTATGCAGTACTTGGGATTCAATTTAATGCAATCGCGACTCAATGATGCAAGAATAAGATAGAGGCAATAGGTACTATATGTATGCAAGCATGTGGTAGTGCTTTCCTGGCAACTCAGTTGAAGCGAGAGATGGATTTGGGTAGAACTCCTGTGATACCTGGTAATTCTCCTGCTGTGCGTCTATTCGAAGAAGAACCAAACAAACAAGGGCCAACATAAATAAAGTGCACAAGCATATGAATTAAAATGCGACAAGCAAACAAACATGCCATGATGAATGGTGCACAATTTCCATGTCAATAAAGTAGCATATCAAGGGTGAGGTGTGGGGTTCAAGAATAAAGCATTTTATTATTTATTTAGCCAAGTTTTATTGTCATAACCAGTTCAGATCTTTAATAATGACATGATGCATTCTTCAACTCAGAACAAGGACTGCATAGATAGAGCGGGCTTGTCGCGCTGATCGATTTAGACATATTATTTGCCAAATTTGGAGTTATAGAATTAAAGTTATTAATTTATTAAGAAAAGGGCATTTTATTGTAATTTTAATCATCTCGAAAATTTAAAGTGTTCAAACATTATTTTGAATAGCATATTTGAATTCCTCACATTTTTCTGATTCAAAAACATATATCATTTGTATTATTTGGATTTGTTAATTAACAGTTATTTGAAAACTGATTTGAATTTGAATTTAAATAATTACTGAAATTGTTTTGTCAAAACAGATAAGTGGCCAGACTTTTTACACACAGGCAGAGCCAGACGCAGACACTGAGGAGTGGGCCACTACTGCCTGGGGCCACACGCGTGGAAATTCTTTTGCTACCGCGGGCTTAGCCAGCCTCTGCGATTGACAGGTGGGCCAGCGACTAGAGGCCCACGTGCCAGCGAACGAACGCGTAGAGACTGCCAGGTGGGGCCGAGCTGGAGCGCGGGTTAAGGTCAATAAAATTGCGGGGCATTTTTGTAAAGTGGACAGGGAGGCTGACTGGTGGGGCTAGCGAGTACCGCGGGTTAAGCAGCAAAAGATCTGGGGGGTTTCGAGCAAAAAGGACCGCGTGCACTGTTCTTCTTTCTCCTCTGTCTGACGCCTGACGGAAAACAGCGCGCGGCGCGGGGTGGTGACTCAAACCGTGGATCTGGCGTGCGCGCTAATAGGCGGAACCAGTGCGGCTGGCTAGGGGAGTTGACAGGAGGGTGGTTGGGGCCTAGGTAAGGTTCTGCGCGACGCGGGAGCGAGCCAACGCGGGGACTGACGGCGCGCGCAGCGTGTTCGACGAAACGAACGGTGGATCTAGGCGGCGACAGCGAGCGTGAGGATGTCAGCGAGGAAGAGGGGCTCACCAAGGAGAGGTTGGTGGTGGTGGAACGGGGAGAGGTGCGGCGGATCGTCGACGGAGCTGGCGGCCGGAAAACTAAGGTTTCGGCGGAGCGGCGAGGGTACTGGCGATCCTGGGGGTCCTCCTCCTCGATGGCGCATCCAGGGCGAAGCAGGGGACTGTTCTTGGTCTCCTCGATCTCCTCCACGACGAGCACGGCGGCAGGAACGAGAGGTAGACGGCGGTACTGGCGGCGGTCGGCGAGAGACGGGCGTCGTCGTTGGAGAGAAAGGAGAGGAGAGGAAGGGCTCTGGGCGGATCTGGGAGAGGCAGAGGAGCCGTGGAGAAGGAGGAAAAGAGGAGGGGAAGATGCTGTGGGGCTCAGTAGAGGGGGAAAGATAAAGGTGGCTTCGGCCACCTTTATCTACCTCCTCGCACATGCTCGGGCTGGGCAGGTAGGCATGGCAGGATAGGGTGGTGGAGGCTGCCAGGTAGGCTAGGGAGAGAGGAGGGGAAGGTGGGCCTTGTGGGAGTGAGAGAGGGAAAGAGGCCGAGAGAGAGAGGGGACTCGGGTTAGCTAGGTGTGGTCTCGGGTTAGGGTTTTGTTAGGGTTAGAGAGAGAGGGGTAGGGGTGAGCTGAGGTGGGCCATGCATGGCAGGGAGAGGTCATTGGCATGGTGAGAGGGGAGATGAGAGAGGCGTGGTAGAGGTTAGGGTTTTATGGTAGAACTAGGGTTAGAGGAGAAAGAGAGAGGAAGCTAGGTTAGTTTTGATTAGGGGTTTAGGTTTTAAAAACTTGTTTAAGAGATCCTACCAAGAGAAGAAAAGAGGGCTTGAATTAGCACAAGATAAGAGGAAGTAGAATCCAAGAAAAAGAGAGAGTAGAGGAATTTATAGAAAAGACCTCATTGCTCATGCATGAAGGTGAATAAATGGTGTTGGGGATAATATGGAGATGGTGAAGAGGGTTGGAGATGATGCACAAGGAAAAGAACCAATAAAACCAGGAGGAATCAAATGGGCTAAAGGTGGTGGTATTTTTGCATGGCCCATGCAAAATAATATTTATATGGAATTATTCTTATGCATTCACAAGAAGTGGAATAAGGGCCAAGCAAAGGAAATATAGAATTTGATCCATCCTATCTCCCATGAGCTAGATCAATACCAAAAGAAAATAAAAGCCCATGGTAATTGGAATGGTGGAATTATAAGGTGGTGAAAAGAAAAAAAATGATGGTGAATAAAAGATATGCCCCCAACTCAACTTGGGCATTAAACAATATATCAATAACCAAATACAATATCAACAGGAAAATACAATTAATAATGCATGTGAGAGAAGAACCCAAAAGGAAGAGGTTTTATATGATTCTCAAATGCAAGGTGGCATGATGACATGAGCATGATATAATTATGTTGCAACAATTATATATAGGAAGTAGCCATTATCTTACTAGACCAAGTAGCATTACAATTGTTAGCCAATTGGGATGCTACATTTAATGAATCTCTGCTTATCCCCACGTGTGTGAAGTTGACAGTGTGCACACCGTGTTGCACTTTGGCTAAGGTTACATAAATACTTATCATGAGTATTATTTGAGTTGGATGTCTCTATGAGATTGTGGTGTTTGTTGGAACCATCTAGCGCACAAGGTGATTGTGAGGGGTTATCTAGATGGGGAAAGCGAACTTTGAGGTGTGCTGTTATAGCCCTACCGAGGATTAGGGTTATCCAACCAGAGAGTAGTTCAGGGTAGCATCACAAAGAGAAGATATTTATATGAGAGTGTTGACTAGTGAAAGTATGATCCCTAGGCCTTGTTTCTAAACATCGAAACACCGTTTACAATCAGTCCTGTTACATGTTTGCTTGCTGCTACTCTTATTTCAGATTGCAATTACCACTTATAATCATCAATATTACTTGTATTTCACTATCTCTTCGTCGAACTAGTGCACCTATACACCTGACAAGTGTATTGGATGTGTTCGGGACACAAGAGACTTCTTGTATCTTGATTGCAGGGTTGCTTGAGAGGGATACCTTTGACCACTTCCTCCCTGAGTTTGATAAACCTTGGGTAATCCACTTAAGGGAAACTTGCTGCTGTCCTACAAACCTCTGCACTTGGAGGCCCAACAACTGTCTACAAGAATAGAAGTGCGTAGACATCAGTGATGCAACATCTTTCAAACTGGTGCTTCACTGCATATGGCAGTTGAATCCCACCATGTTGCTAGGATACCTAGACATGGTTGGACACATGCTGGAGTGACATTGCATGTGTTCTTTTTCAAAACCACACACACACACGCACATCCAGGTGGGTGTGGTGATGCAACATCTTTCAAAATAGTGCTCCACTGCATGTGGCAGTTGAATCCCAACATGTGCCTATGGTTCATAGACATGGTTGGACACATGCTGGAGTGACATTGCATGTGTTATTTTCTAACCACAATGATACACACACACATCCAGGTGGGTGTGGTGATGCAACATCTTTCAAACTAGTGCTCCACTCCATGTGGTAGTTGAATCCCAACATGTTCCTAGGGTTCCTTGACATGGTTGGACACATGCTAGAGTGACATTGCATGTGTTCTTTTCCAAACCACAATGACACACACACGCACATCCGGGTGATGGTGGTGATGCAACACCTTTCAAACTAGTGCTCCACTTCATGTGGTAGTTGAATCCCCGCATGTTGCTAGGGTTCATGGACATGATTGGACACATGTTGGACTGACATTGCATGTGTTCTTTTCCAAACAACAATGACACACACACACACACATCTAGTTCGGTGTCGTGATGCAACATCTTTCAAACTGCTGCTCCACTACATGTGGCAGTTGAATCCCAGCATGATGCTAGGGTTCCTAGACATGGTTGGACACATGCTATAGTGCCATTGCATGTGGTATTTTCCAAACCACAATGATACAGACACACATCCAGGTGGGTGTAGTTCTGGTGCTCTACTACATGTGGCAGTTGAATCCCAGCATGATGCTAGGGTTCCTAGACATGGTTGGACACATGTTGGAGTGACATTGCATTTGTTCTTCTCCAAACCACAATGATACAGACACACATTCAGGTGGATGTGGTGATGCAACATCTTTCAAACTGGTGATGCACTACATGTGGCAGTTTAATCCCAACATGTTGCTAGGTTTCATGGACATGGTTGTAAACATGTTCGAGTGACATTGGATTTGTTCTTTTCCAAACCACAATGACACACACACATCTAGGTCGGTGTCGTGATGCAACAACTTTCAAACTGACACACACACAGTTTAATCCCAGCATGATGCTATGGTTCCTGGCCATGGTTAGACATGTGCCAGAGTGCCATTGCATATGGTATTTTCCAAACCACAATGACACACACACATCCAAATTGGTGTGGTTATGCAACATGTTTCAAACTGGTGCTCTACTCCATGTGGCAGTTGAATCCCACCATGATGCTAGGGTTCCTGGACATGGTTGGACACATGCTGGAGTGACATTGCATGTGTTCTTCTGCAAACCACAATAATACACACACATTCAGGTGGGTGTGGTGATTCAATATCTTTCAAATTTGTGCTCCACTGCATGTGGCAGTTGAATCCCAGCATGTTGCCAGGGTTCCTAGACATGGTTAGACACATGATGGAGTGACATTGCATGTGCTCTTTTCCAAACTACAATGACACACACACATCCAGATGAGTGTGGTGATGAAACATCTTTTAAACTAGTGCTCCACTGCATGTGGCAGTTGAATCCCAACATGGTTCTAGGGTTCCTGGACATGGTTGGACACATGCTGGAGTTAAATTATATGTGTTCTTTTCCAAACCACAATGACACACACACATGCCCACATCCAGGTGGGTGTGGTGATGCAACATCTTTCAAACTGGTGCGCCACTACATGTGGCAGTTGAATCCCAACATGTTGCTATGGTTCATGGAAATGGTTGGACACATGCTGGAGTGACATTCGATGTGTTCTTTTCCAAAACAACAATGATACACACACATCTAGGTGCGTGTGGTGATGCAACATCTTTCAATCTGGTGCTCCACTTCATGTGGCAGTTGAATCCCAACATGTTGTTAGGGTGCCTGGACATGGTTGGACACATGCTAGAGAGACATTGCATGTGTTATTTCCAAACCACAATTACACACACACACGCACATCCAGATGGATGTGGTGATGAAACATCTTTCAAACTGGTGCCCCACTACATGTGGCAGTTGAATCCCAGCATGTTGCTAGGATTCATGGACATGGTTGGACACATGCTGGAGTGACATTGCATGTTTTCTTTTCCAAACCACAATGTCACACACATACACGCACATCCATGTGGGTTTGGTGATGCAACATCTTTCAAACTGGTGCTCCACTGCATGTGGCAGTTGAATCCTAACATCTTGCTATGGTTCATGGACATGGTTGGACACATGCTGGAGTGGCATTTCATGTGTTCTTTTGCAAACCACAGTCATACACACACATATAGGTGGGTGTGGTGATGCAACATCTTTCAAACTAGTGCTCCACTGCATGTGGCAGTTGACTCCCAACATGTAGCTAGGGTTTCTAGACATGGTTGTACACATGCTAGAGTGATATTTCATGTGTTCTTTTCCAAACCACAATGACACACACACGCACATCCAGGTGGGTGAATTGATGCAACATCTTTCAAACTGGTGCTCCACTACATGTGGAAGTGGAAGCCCAACATGTTGCTAGGTTTCATGGACATGGTTGGACACATGCTGGAGTGACATTGCATGTATTCTTCTCCAAACCATGATGATACACACACATTCATGTGGGTGTCGTGATGCAACATCTTTCAAACTGGTGCTCCACTACATGTGGCAATTGAATCCCAGCATGTTACTAGGGTTCATGGACATGGTTGGATACATGCTGGAGTGAAATTGCATGTGTTCTTTTACAAACCACAATCACACACACATCTAGGTGGGTGTGGTGATGCAACATCTTTCAAACTGGTGCTCCACTTATTGTGGCAGTTGAATCCTAACATGTTGCTAGGGTTCATGGACATGGTTGGACACATGCTGGAGTGACATTGCATGTGTTATTTTCCAAACCACAATGATTCACACACACATCCAGGTGGGTGTGGTGATGCAACATCTTTCAAACTGGTGCGCCACTACATGTGGAAGTTGAAGCCAAGAATGTTGCTTGGTTTCATGGATATGGTTGGACACATGTTGGAGTGACATTGCATGTGTTCTTTTCCAAACAAAAATGACACACACACACATCTAGGTGGGTGTCGTGATGCAACAATTTTCAAACTGGTGCTCCACTGCATGTGGCAGTTGAATCCCAGCATGATGCTAGGTTTCTTGGACATGGTTGGATACATGTTGGAGTGACATTGAATGTGTTCTTCTCCAAACCACAATAATTCACACACATCCAGGTGGGTGTGATGATGCAATATCTTTCAAACTAATGCTCCACTTCATGTGGCAGTTGAATACCAGCATGTTGCTAGGGTTCCAAAACATGGTTGGACACATGATGGAGTGACATTGCATGTGTTCTTTTTCAAAGCACCATAACACATACACACATTTTTGGTGGGTGTGGTGATGCAACATCTTTTAAACTGGTGCTCCACTACATGTGGCAGTTTAATCCCAACATGTTGCTAGGGTTACTGGACATGGTTGGACACATGCTGGAGTGACATTGCATATGTTCGTTTCCAAACCACAATGACACACACACACACATCTAGGTGGGTGTCATGATGCAACATCTTTCCAAGTGCTCCATAGCTTGTGGAAGTTGAATCCAAGCATGATGCTAGGGTTCCTGGACATGGTTGGACAAATGCTGGAGTGCCATTGGATGTTGTCTTTTCCAAACCACAATGATACACACACATCCAAGTTGGTGTGGTCATGCAACATGTTTCAAACTGGTGCTGTACTTCATGTGGCAGTTGAATCCCAGCATGATGCTAGGGTTCCTGGACGTGGTCGGACACATGTTGGAGTGACATTGCATGTGTTCTTCTCCAAACCATGATGACACACACAGTGATCCAAGTGGGTGTCGTGATGCAACATGTTTCAAACTGGTGCACCACAACATGTGGCAGTTGAATCCCGGCATGTTGCTAGGGTTCATGGACATGGTTGGACACATGCTGGAGTGACATTTCATGTGTTATTTTCCAAACCACAATGATACACACACACATCTAGGTGGGTGTGGTGATGCGACATCTTTCAAACTGGTGCTCCACTGCATGTGGCACTTGAATCTCTGCATGTTGCTAGGGTTCCTAGACATGGTTGGCCCGATGCTAGAGTGACATTGCATGTGTCATTTTTTCCAAACTACAACGACACACACACGCACATCGATGTGGGTCTGGTGATGCAACAACTTTCAAACTAGTGCTCTACTACATGCGGCAATTGAATCCCAACATGTTGCTAGGTTTCATGGACATAGTTGGACACATCCTATACTGACATCGCATGTGTTCTTTTCCAAACCACTAGGTCACACACACATAGCTAGGTGGGTGTCGTGATGCAACATCTTTCAAACTCGTGCTCCACTACATGTGGCAGTTGAATTCCAGCATGATGCTAGGGTTCCTGGAAATGGTTGGACACATGCTGGAGTGCCATTGCATGTGATATTATCAAAACCACAATGATACACACACACATCAAAGTGGGTGTGGTTATGCAACATCTTTCAAACTGGTGCTCTACTACATGTGGTAGTTGAATCCCAGGATGATGCTAGGGTTCCTGGACATGGTTGGACACATGCTGGAGTGACATTCCATGTGTTCTTATCCAAACCACAATGATACACACACACATTCATGTGGGTGTGGTGATGCAACATCTTTCAAACTGGTGCTCCACTACATGTGGTAGTTGAACCCTAGCATGTTGCTAGGGTTCATGGACATGGTTGGACACATGGTGGAGTGACATTTCATGTGTTTTTTCCAAACCACATCGATACACAAAAAAATCCATGTGGGTGTGATTATGCAACATCTTTCAAACTAGTGCTCCACTGCATGTGGCTGTTCAGCATGTTACTAGGGTTCTTGGACATGGTTAGACACATGCTAGAGTGTCATTTCATGTGTTATTTTCCAAACCACTATGACCCAAACACACGCACATCTAGGTGGGAGAGGTGATGCAACATCTTTCAAACTGGTGCTCCACTACATGTGGAAGTTGAAGCCAAGCATGTTGCTTGGTTTCATGTATATGGTTGGAGACATGTTGGAGTGACATTGCATGTGTTCTTTTCCAAACCAAAATGACACACACACACATCTAGGTGGGTGTCGTGATGCAACAATTTTCAAACTTGTGCTCTACTTCATGTGGCAGTTGAATCCCAGCATGATGCTATGTTTCTTGGACATGGTTGGATACATGTTGGAGTGACATTGAATGTGTTCTTCTCCAAACCACAATAATTCACACACATCCAGGTGGGTGTGATGATGCAATATCTTTCAAACTAATGCTCCACTTCATGTGGCAGTTGAATACCATCATGTTGCTAGGGTTCCTATACATGGTTGGACACATGATGGAGTGACATTGCATGTGTTATTTTCAGAACCACCATAACACACACACATTTTTGGTGGCTGTGGTGATGCAACATCTTTTAAACTGGTGCTCCACTACATGTGGCAGTTGAATCCCAGCATGATGCTAGGGTTCTTGGACATGGTTGGACAAATGCTGGAGTGCCATTGGATGCTATCTTTTCCAAACCACAATGATACACACACATCCAAGTTGGTGTGGTTATGCAACATGTTTCAAACTGGTGCTCTACTGCATGTGGCAGTTGTATCCAAGCATGATGCTAGGGTTCCTGTACGTGGTTGGTCACATGTTGGAGTGACATTGCATGTGTTCTTCTCCAAACCATGATGACACACACACTGATCCAAGTGGGTGTCGTGATGCAACATGTTTCAAACTGGTGCACCACAACATGTGGTAGTTGAATCCCAGCATGTTGCTAGGGTTCATGGACATGGTTGGACACATGCTGGAGTGTCATTGCATGTGTTCTTTTGTAAACCACAATGCCAGACACACATACACACACATCCAGGTGGGTGTGGTGATGCAACATCTTTCAAACCGGTGCTCCACTTAATGTGGCAGTTGAATCCTAACATGTTGCTAGGGTTCATGGACATGGTTGGACACATGCTGCAGTGCAATTGCATGTCTTATTTTCCAAACCATAATGATACACACACAATAAGGTAGGTGTGGTGATGCAACATCTTTCAAACTAGTTCTCCACTACATGTGGCACTTGAATCTCAGCATGTTTCTAGGGTTCCTAGACATGGTTGGACGCATGCTAGAGTGACATTGCATGTGTTCTTTTTCCAAACCACAATGAAACAGACACACACACATCCATGTGGGTGTGGTGATGCAACATCTTTCAAATAGTTGCTCCACTACATGTGGCAGTTAAATCCCAACATGTTGCTAGGTTTCATCGACATGGTTGGACACAGCCTAAACTGACATTGCATGTGTTCTTTTCCAAACCACAATGATAGACACACACACAACTAGGTGGCTATCGTGATGCAACATCTTTTAAAATAGTGCTCCACTTCATGTGGCAGTTGAATCCCAACATGTTGCTAGGGTTCCTGGACATGGTTGGACACATGCTGGATTGCCATTGCATGTGGTTTTTTCCAAACCACAATGATACCCACACACACATATCTAAATGGGTGTGGTTATGCAACATCTTTCAAACTGGTGCTCTACTGGATGTGGCAGTTGAATCCCATCATGTTTCTAGGTTTCTTGGACATAGTTGGACACATGCTGGAGTGACATTGCATGTGTTCTTCTCCAAACACACACATATCCAGGTGGGTGTGGTGATGCAATATCTTTCAAACTGGTGCTCCACTACATGTGGCAGTTGAATCCCAACATGTTGCTAGGGTTCCTAAACATGGTTCGACACATGATGGAGCGACATTGCATGTGTTCCTTTTCAAACCACAATGACACACACACATATCCAGGTGGGTGTGGTGATGCAACATCTTTTAAACTAGTTTCCACTCCATGTGGCAGTTGAATCCCAGCATGTTGTTGGGGTTCCTGACATGGTTGGACACATGCTAGAGAGACATTGCATGTGTTCTTTTCCAAACTAAAATGATACACACACAAATCCAGGTGGGTGTGGTGATCCAACATCTTTCAAACTGGTGCTCCACTGCATGTGGCAGTTGAATTCCAGCATGTTGTTGGGGTTCCTGGATATGGTTGGACACATACTAGAGAGACATTGCATGTGTTCTTTTCCAAACCACAATTACACACACACACATCCAGGTGGGTGTGGAGATGTAACATCTTTCAAACTGGTGCTCCAATTCTTGTGGCAGTTGTATCCTAGCATGATGCTAGGGTTCCTAGACATGGTTGGACACATGCTGGAGTGCAATTGCATATGGTCTTTTCCAAACCACAATGATACACACACATCTAAATGGGTGTGATTATGCAACATCTTTCAAACTGGTGCTCTACTACATGTGGCAGTTGAATCCCAGCATGATGCTAGGTTTCCTTAACATGGTTGGACACATGCTGGAGTGATATTGCATGTATTCTTCTCCAAATCACAATAATACACACAAATCTAGGAGGGTGTGGTAATGCAACATCATTCAAACTGGTGCTCCACTAGATGTGGCAGTTGAATCCCAGCATGTTGCTAAGGTTTCTAGAGATGGTTGGACACATGATGGAGTGCCATTGCATGTGGTCTTTTCCAAATCACAATGACACAGACACACACACATCTAGGTGTGTGTCATGATGCAATATCTTTCAAACTGCTCCACTTCATGTGGCAGTTGAATCCAACATGTTCCTAGGGTTCATGGACATGGTTGGAGACATGCTAGAGAGACATTGCATTTATTATTTTCCAAACCACAATGACACACACACACGCACATCTAGGTGGGTGTGGTGATGCAACATCTTTCAAATTGGTGCTCCACAACATGTGGTAGTTGAATCCCAGCATGTTGCTAGGTTTCATGGACAGGGTTGGACACAACCTAGACTGACATTGCATGTGTTCTTTTCCAAACCACAATGACACACACACACACAGCTAGGTAGGTGTCGTGATGCAACATCTTTCAAACTCGTGCTCCATTGCATGTAGCAGTTGAATCCCAGCATGATGCTAGGGTTCCTGGACATGGTTGGACACATGCTGGAGTGCCATTTCATGTGGTATTTTCCAAAGCAAAATGATACAAACACACATATAAATGGGTGTGGTTATGCAACATCTTTCAAACTAGTGCTCTACTGCATGTGGCAGTTGAATCCCAGCATGATGCTAGGTTTCCTGGACATGGTTGGACACATGCTGGAGTGACATTGCATGTGTTCTTCTTCAAACCATAAAACTACTCACAAATCTAGGTTGGTGTGGTGATCAAATATCTTTCATACTAGTGCTCCACTGCATCTGGCAGTTGAATCCCACCATGTTGCTAGGGTTCCTAGACATGGTTGGACACATGATGGAGTGACATTGCATGTGTTCTTTTTCAAACCACAATGACAACACACACATCCATGTGGGTGTGGTGATGCAACATCTTTTAAACTGGTGCTCCACTTCATGTGGCAGTTGAATCTCAACATGTTGCTCGGGTTCCCGGACATGGTTGGACACATGCTGGAGTGACATTGCATCTGTTCTTTTCGAAACCACAATGACACATACACACACATCCACATCTTGGTTGGTGTGGTGATGAACATCTTTCAAACGTGTGCTCCACTGCATGTGGCAATTGAATCCCAGCAAGTTGCGAGGGTTCATGGTTGGACACATGATGGAGTGACATTGCATGTGTTCTTTTTCAAACCACAATGATACACACACAAATCCAGGTGGGTGTGGTGATGCAACATCTTTCCAACTAGTGCTCCACTACATGTGGCAGTTGAATCCCAGCATGTTGTTGGGGTTCCTAGACATGGTTGGACACTTGCTAGAGAGACATTACATGTGTTATTTTCCAAACCACAATTACACACACACGCACATCCAGGTGGGTGTGGTGATGTAACATCTTTCAAACTGGTGCTCCACTTCTTATGGCAGTTGAATCCTAACATGTTGCTAGGGTTTATGGACATGGTTGTACAGATGCTGGAGTGACATTTCATGTGTTCTTTTCCAAACCACAATGACACACACACACACATCTAGGTGGGTGTCGTGATGCAACATCGTTCAAACTAGTGCTCCATTGCATGTGGCAGTTGAATCCTAGCATGATGCTAGGTTTCCAACACATGGTTGGACACATGCTGTAGTGCAATTTCATATGGTCTTTTCCAAACCACAATCATACACACACACATCTAAATGGGTGTGATTATGCAACATTTTTCAAACTGATGCTCTACTGCATGTGGCAGTTGAATCCCAGCATGATGCTAGGTTTCCTAGACATGGTTGGACACATGCTGGCGTGATATTGCCTGTGTTCTTCTCGAATCCACAATAATACACACAAATCCAGGTGGGTGTGGTAATAAAACATTATTCAAACTGGTGCTCCACTAGATGTGGCAGTTGAATCCCAGCATGCTGCTAGGTTCCTAGACATGGTTGGACACATGCTAGAGTGACATTGCATGTGTTCTTTTCCAATCCACAATGACACACACACACTCACACATCTTGGTGGGTGTGGTGATGCAACATCTTTCAAACTGGTGCTCCACTACATGCGGCAGTTGAATCCCGACATGTTTCTATGGCTCATGGACATGGTTGGACACATGCTGGAGTGACATTGCATGTTTTGTTTTCCAAACCACAATGATAAACACACACATCCAAGTGGGTGTGGTGATGCAACATCTTTCAAATAGGTGATCCACTACTTGTGGCAGTTGAATCCCAACATGTTGTTGGGGTTCCTGGACATGGTTAGATGATATGTCCAAAACGTATCTACTTTCCTGAACACTTTTTCTATTGTTTTTCCTCTAAACTTGTGTGAATTGGATGCAACTAACATGGACTGACGCTGTTTTCAGCAGAATTACCTTGGTGTCTAGTTTTTGTGCAGAAAATCAACTATCAGGAAAAATCTCGGAACATATGCCAAAAATCCTATTTCGCTAGAAGACTCACGGAGCCAGAATACAAGACGGAGTGGGGTTGGGCCCAAGCCACACCACCTGGCCGTGCGGGCTAGGCCTGGCCGCGCCAGGGGGTGGTCTGGCCGCCCCAGACACCCCCTCGGTCTCCCTCTTCACCTATAAGTTGCCTTCTGACCTAAAAATTCAGGGGGGTTTGACGTTTTTCTAGAAAGAGTTCCGCTGCACCGCCACCACCTGATTCCGCAATTCAGAACCAGAAACTCCGTTCTGGCACACTACCGGGATAGGGAATTGGAGGAGATCATCGCCATCATCATCACCATCGCTTCTCCATTGACCATCCATGTTTCCCCCATCTATGAGTGTGTAATCCCCCACTGTAGGCTATGGGGATGGTAGGGATTGGATGAGATCGTGCATGTAATGCCATCGGATTGTTAGGGCATGGTGCCTAGTATCTACTATTAGTGCTTTTTGACTTTGTTGCGACTTGTTATGCTTAATGCTTGTCACTAGGGCCCGAGTGCCATGATTTCAGATCTGAACATGTTATTGATTCATTATGATAGTATTGTTTATGGTCTTACCTGCAAGTTGTATACACACGTTGTTATCCGGAACCAATGGCCCCGAAGTGACAGAAATCTGGATAACCGGAGGGAATGGCTTTGATGTGAGGATCACATGCTTACTTATATTCTATCCATTTTAGTTTTTGCTTTCATTCAGTTTTCTTTTTTGTTGTTAGTTGCTTGCATGTTAGAGTGTCTTAGAACTTCTGAAGTTCTAGCCTTGTTTTGCCATTGCATCATTCCAATCTTTCTGTCAGAAAATTATTCTTGTATACCTGAAAATTGCTCAAAAATAAAGTGTCTCGAAAAATTCCAAAAAATTCATATTAAACTTTCACGTGAAAAAAGGGGCAGAGAAGTGCCTGCAAGGTACCAGGGGGACCCACCAGACAGGCACACCTCCTGGTGGCGCGGCCAGCCCAGGGGTGCGCCTGGCCATGGTGTGGGCCACCCCTGGCCCTCCACTCACTCTCTCACTTCCCACTCTCTTCTCTCTCCCTAGAACACACTAGTTCATTGCTCGAAATCGCGTTCTTGCTGCTCCTGCCCTCGATTTTTCGATCTCCTTGCTCAGCCCATCTTTGCTGCTCAAATTTGGAGCATTTGTTCTCCGGTATGTGACTCCTCCGCTTGTCCAAGTAGATTTGTGTTTAGTGGTTTATATCTTGAGTATTTTGCTGCTGTAGGTGACAGGTTATTAGAGCTTGTAAGCTTGTTTGATGCTTAGAGATGTAGTTTTGATGCATGTTTAGGCCTCTTACAAGTCCCTATGAGTAGTGCCCCTCATTGTATATTCACTTTGCAATCACTTATTTAATGGATGTTGAAATTTCAGAATAGAAGATGAATGATCATCAACTCAACCAACATGAACTGAGGGTGCCTGAGGTTATGAAGGTTCACTGAGAGGAGGAAGTTTTTCCTTCCATCTATCCATGTTTCGAATTCATGAGGGTTGCAGGAATTTCCTAGGACTTCCATACTTTGGTTGCTACCGCAGGATTGGAACACTTTTTGGAAGATGAACCTTGTCAATTTGTGAAACTAACGATGTCTGTAGTGCAGAACTTTCAATTTAGTTACTCTTTGCCTAACCCCATGACCCACTACAAAATTTACAATATAGTTGTTGACCTTTCTCTCGATGACTTTTGTGCAGCTATTAAGGTACCTCAGTGGGGATCATGTGGAAGGATTAAAGAGCGACCTGCACCACTCATGGACTTGTACGCAGAGATTTGCCAAGGGAGTAGCTTCTCGAAGGAGAGTGGGAAAATCCGTAACATTCTTCTCCCCTCTATTTGCTACTTTGCTTACTTTATTGCCAAGTGTGTTCTTGCTAGGAAAACTGCCAATAAGTTATCTTCGTATGATATAGCATTCATCTCTGCTGCTCTTAAACGAGATAGTACTTATAACTTGGGTGCCTTGATAGCTTTCCGTACTTATAACCGCGAGAAAGTTGGAATTTGTGGAGGCCTCATTGCTTCTCGTTTATTAGCGTTGCATGGTTTAGTGCCCCATCATCTAGACCTACAGTTTCCCATAGAAAGGCTTGATCTTAATTCCATGATACGACTTAATTTTTTTCTTCTTGGGCTAATCTGAGTGAGTTGTCTTATGAAATAACCTTTCTCAAGGCTGGTTGGAGAAGGAGCAAGTCCGAGCGAGTTGTTCTTTTGCCTGCACCTGTTTTGTTTAACCTTGATAACAGGGTAGGATGGTCCCTCACGGAGGAGGATCTTGATACATACTTGGGATAGCTCTCGCAACAGGAGCAGGATACTAGAAGGGAGGTCATAGATGATTCGGTCCAACCCTCGAAGGAGGGGTAGTCTTCATATCGGTAGCCTACCTATGATTGGGGAGCTTCTTCTTCTTCCCAAGGGCCCAACTACGATCATTCTTACAATGACCCGCCTGCTTGGAACCCTTACTTGTATTTGGATCGATACCAACTTAGGCCAAAAGCCTAATCTTGGGGGGAGGTACACCGACATCGCACTCATCTCCATCTCATTTTGCATCGGTACTTTGTATATTCATGTTTCGTCCTCTTTTTAGTTTTTGTACTTTCTTTGCTTTTGCTTTCTAAAACACAAAAAGACCAAAAATATTTCGGTTGTTTCTCTTTGTTTGCTTCTTCTTCTTTTTGCCTTGGTTGAACTATTCAAAAAACCCAAAAATATTTTGGTTTACTTGTTCTTCCTTTTTGGTTCTTATTTAAAAAAATCGAAAACACCAAAAATGTTTGTTGTTCTTCTTTGGGTTTGTGAGTTTGTTGCAGGGTTCAACAGTCCTGAGTGGAATTTGGTTTCATGTTATTATTCAAGCCACACAAGTGAAGGGCAATAATGAGGATCAATGACAACTTGAGGTGTGGTAAGAGGCTGGTAAAGAACTCTATTTGTTTTCATTTTTGTACATATACTCATCATTGTGGGCATGCTTAGTCTGTTCATGTAGGGTGTATGTTATTCATGGATGCTTAGTAGTTCTTTCTTTCTTATGATCAGCTCTAGCTCGCTAATAATTTGTAGTGTGTCATGTGATTGTTTGCTTGCACTGCTCTATTCATAACTTGATATGACATTGTGGTATCTCCCTATGAATGTTTCACTTGAAATGACTTGGCACATGCTCATGCATGCATATGACTGAAACATAATCAGTTAAGCCTCGATGAATTATTTTGCCTCAGGGGTCTTGAATCACTTTCATGCCATGATTATTCCTGTTTTGTTGCAAGCATGATTATGACAATTACCGCTCTCTTGTTTGTCGCTCCCTTACTCTTGCTAGCCTCCATTTGCACTGAGTATAAGCTTTACTCTTGTTTCCAACTCCCCAAAACCAATATTGCCAAAAGTGTCCACCATACCTACCTATTAGCATTATTTGCTGTTCCATGCATATTCAATATGCCTTGTTTTCTTCCGAATAAAATGTTTGCTTGTTATGAGAAAGTTAGTTAGTAAATCTCTCATGAACTTGATGGCACAATTTACTTTTTACATTTAATAAACCTGAACCATTGCATCCATCTTTGTTGCGTATATGCTTGCGCTTTATAAGTTGAAGTTAGCAGAACCATGTATCATGGGGAACGCTTTCAACATTGCACCCGTACTTTGTACCCCGTTGATATCATGTTCTTTTGCTTATGGATCCCGGCGGTGTGAAATAAAAGTGGAACTTGTAAGATCATGGAGTTTGTATGTGTGTTAGAGAAACACCTGGGCCGCTAGCCTAAGCCATGCCTAATCATGGTGGAAACTTGCAGCATAACCATATCGAGCACTCTATGAAGCATCCTCAATAAAATCCTATGCAAATAGCAAATAAAAAGATCACTGAGATGCTCATTGTCTGCTTGCCTTGTCATTTTTATTATGGGATAGCTCCTGTATCATGTGCCAGGGCTACCCCGTTGGCGGTTCTCTATGATACATATGTACTTACAATGACAAGAGGTTACTTGTGACTGAAGTTGAGTAGCATGAGGTCCGGTACTCGTAAGTAAGGGGCATGAGACTTTAGCTTATAACTTGTCAAGCATATCCTCTTAGTTGTGTCACTTTAAGATTAACCATTTAAAGATGCTTATGATAGGGGCAATGAGAGCTCAAAGCTAACGAGTACCATACTTTCAGCATTTGGAAGCCCTTCAAACTATTCAAAACCTTTTTCATTTATTTGTTGAGTCTCCACATATTCTATGACCACTTTCTTGAGAGCTTAGTTGTCATTCTTAGTATAATGTGCTTTTCTCAAAACTTGATTATTTGTGTTATGACTTTGATGCTTGTATCTTTGATCTCTTTACTTCTAGTCTTCACCTGAACTTCATAGGTGCCTTGGCATTCACAATAAAAGGCAAGCGAGATACCACTCTATCATACCTTGTTATGAGCATTGTAATGTTGCTTATGTTTATGTTTCATGCTACTTATTATTTTTGAGTTGAAATCTCTTCATAGCTTGCAATGCCAATTAAGTAAACTTAGTTGCATACTCCTTATTATGACTTGTCTAGGTAGTTGATTACATGCTGAGGATATATGCCTCTTATGAAGCAAATGTGTTTGTGAAAGTTTTTTTTTTGCACTCAGTTTTCAACTGAATTGCTTGAGGACAAGCAATAAGCTAAGCTTGTGGGGAGTTGATACGTCCAAAACGTATCTACTTTCCCGAACACTTTTGCTATTGTTTTTCCACTAAACTTGTGTGAATTGGATGCAACTAACACAGACTGACGCTGTTTTTAGTAGAATTACCTTGGTGTCTAGTTTTTGTGAAGAAAATCAACTATCAAGAAAAATCCCAGAAAATATGCCAAAAATCATATTTCGCTAGAAGAATCACCGAGCCAGAATACGAGACGGAGTGGGGCTAGGCCCAGGCCACACCACCTGGCCACGCGGGCTAGGCCTGGCCGCACCAGGGGGTGGTATGGCCGCCCCAGACACCCCCTCGGTCTCCCTCTTCGCCTATAAGTTGCCTTCTGAACTAAAAACTCAAGGGGGTCGACGTTTTTCCAGAAAGAGTTCTGCTGCGCCGCCACCACCTGATTCCGTAATTCGGAACCAAAAACTCCATTTTGGCACCCTGACGGGACAGGAAATTTGAGGAGATCATCGCCATCATCATCACCATCGCTTCTCCATCGACCATCCATGTTTCCCCATCTATGAGTGAGTAATCCCCTGCCATGATTTCAGATCTGAACATTTTATTGATTCATTATGATAGTATTGTTTATGGTCTTACCTACAAGTTGTATACACACGTTGTTGTCCAGAACCAATGGCCCCGAAGTGACAGAAATCGGGATAACCGGAGGGAATGGCTTTGATGTGAGGATCACATGTGTTCACAGAGTGTTAATGCTTTGCTCCGATGCTCTATTAAAAGGAGCACCTTAATTGCCAGTAGTTCCCTTGAGGCCTCGCTGCAAACGAGCTGGCAGGACAAAAGATGTTGTGCAAGTTCTCATTACGAGCATGTATGACTATATATGGAACACATGCCTAGGATTACTTAATACTTGGATGCTTTATCTTATTTATCTGCAATTGCCCTATGTTCTGATTGCCATGTGAATTGTCTTGTCCATGCAACGCTCGTCCATCCATCCCTATGCCTACCCCGCCTTAATCCTATTGTTTGCTGCAATTGTTACTACTATCTTTACTTTTACTACTACTGTTACTTTACTACTCCTACTACAAAACTGTTGCTACTAAAAAACTGCTGTGAGCAAGATTGTTTCCAGGTGCAGCTGAATTGACAACTCAGTTGTTAAGGCTTATAAATATTCTTTGGCTCCCCTTGTGTCGAATCAATAAATTGGGTTTCACTTCCCTCAAAAATACTTCAATACACCCCCTATACTTGTGGGTCATCATTGCACACATGCTAGAGAGACATTGCATGTGTTCTTTTCCAAACCACAATGACACACACACAGGCACATCCAGGTGGGTGTGGTGATGTAACATCTTTCAAACTAGTGCTCCACTTCTTGTGGCAGTTGAATCCTAACATGTTGCTAGGGTTCATGGACATGGTTGGACACAAGCTGGAGTGACATTTCATGTGTTCTTTTCCAAACCACAATGACACACACACAAATCTAGGTGGGTGTCGTGATGCAACATCTTTCAAACTTTACATGTCGTAGTTGAATCCTAGCATGATGCTAGGGTTCCTGGACAAGGTTGGACACATGCTAGAGTGCCATTGCATGTGGTATTTTCCAAATCACAATGATACACACACATCTAAATGGGTGTGATTATATAACATCTTCAAACTGGTGCTCTGCTGCATGTGGCAGTTGAATCCCATCATGATGCTAGGTTTCCTGGACATGGTTGGACACATGCTGGAGTGATATTGCATGTGTTCTTCTCCGAACCACAATAATACACACAAATCCAGGTGGGTGCGGTAATGCAACATCATTCAAACTGGTGATCCACTACATGTGGCATTTGAATCCGAGCATGTTGCTACAGTTCCATTGCATGTGGTTTTTTCCAAATCACAATAACACACACACACACACATCTAGGTGGGTGTCATGATGCAACATCTTTCAAACTGGTGCTATGTTGGGAATATGCCCTAGAGGCAATCATGTATGATTTTATTCTAAATGTATTCATAAAGTTATTGTCCATGTATGAACTACTGATATGTATCATTTAATATGTGATTCGATTGTGGAACTATATATTCATGTTGTTCATACTAATTGTCCTTGGTCGTTGAGGTTGTGCTGGACACACAAGTTAGACTAATGTGAAAGTCGGCTGATGACTCGGTTCCACTTGCCATGGGCATAGAGATGCTATTCCGACTTACACGGATTCGGCTAAAGTGTTTAGCGAGTCGGACTGACCCAAATTGAGATACATCGAACAAGTCCTCATTTGTATGTCTCAATCAATGTAATTCTTAGACCTGAGGTTATTGCATAGTCCGAGTTGAGGCTCACCGACTTAGGTTCTGCCAAATGCTGTTCCGTCTCTGGGTAGTTATAAAGCGGAGTTCGGGTTGACTGAGAATCAAGCTGCGTGACGTGAATAACCAAGATGGGATTTTGCTCCTCCATCTAGAGAGATATTCTCTAGGCCCTCTTGGAAGATATGATTCAGAAAGCATGGCCATGCACGACTCGATTAAGTGTTAACCGAGGCGATAGACTAAGAGTTAGTCGGATGAATCACTTATCTCGGATCGAGAAAGAGAGTCGGACTATTTAAGGGATGATGATTATTCGCCTATAGTTCGACAAGGTATATCGTGAGGCAAAACAGTCTCAGACGAAAGTCTCATTGGAAGGTATGCCATCATGACTCTTTGGTACTTGGGAGTTGGCATGTTTTGCTAGGAGCAGCTACCAACTGATCAGTCACGATGAGACTCGGATCGTGTCTAGGTCACCATGATCCTGTCGGGTCACACACTTAAGAGCGGGAGCATATTTGGGTTGGACCAAAAAAGGAAATGGACGGAGTCAGTGAGTTGGACTCGCAGTGACAAATATAGGCCTTTTAGTGAATGGGCCACAAGTGAGTGGAGCCCACTTTCACTCCCTATATAAGCTGGGGCGCAGAGAGCACACGGTTAGGTCACTGCATGTGTTGGAAACCCTAGCCCTAGTCCAGTCCTGTCACCACCGTACCGGACCTAGCAGTCCATCGCTAGTGCTCCTCCTCGTACGTGTGGATACTGACGGAGGTGCTGTACGTTTAGCACTTCGACGATCGTGGATCGGAACGGATCGTGAGGACTACACTGCATCAAGCGACGTGCTTTAACTATTCCACAACCGCGCGTCTAGTGGTAATTCTCGTGGCTTACTACCTCAGCTAGATCTTGGGATCCCTGCGTAGGGAAAAAGTTTTGTCGATCTATGTGTGGCCCAACAGTGGTATTAGAGTGTTAGCTTCTGGTTTTAGGCTCGAGATCGTGCATATGTGATATGCAGTTGGCGTTAGATTGGATTTGATTGTAGTTTTGGTGGTCGATCTATGAGATAGATCGATTTTGTACGAAGTTGATTAGATCAACAGTACTCGGGAAATGGACGATCTGGTTTCCGTGATCTAACTGCTAAGGTCATGGAATGACATACCCCAACCAGTCGGCTTCCGCCATTGGGGTAAACTGTGACACGTAAATCCGGATGCGGTGATCGAAGATCAAAGAGTTTGGTCGAATCGGAGTCTAGATCGGATTTGGATAAAATTGTTTTATCCCATGAAGAAATCCTTGTCCGGAATGCAGATGAGATCTGCATTTTCAGAAAGACCGCCGGTTTCACCCTGTCGTAGCGCCTTAGATGTCGTTGTGAGTTTTCACAATGCCGGTAAGTATCGTATCTATGCATAACTTGTTTTTGTAGGATGATGTTGTGAATGGTATGGCTTATGTGCATGTGATGTGTGTAATGAAGGAAATATGCCCTGAGAGGCAATAATAAAGTTGTTATTATGTATTCCTTATATATGATAGATGTTTATTTTGCATGCTAGAATTTTATTGATCGGAAACATCAATACATGTGTGTTTAATAAATAAAAAGGGTTACTAGTTATGCCTCTCTTATAGACTAGCTTGTTGATTAACAAGATGATCAAGGTTTCCTGATCATGGACATTGGATGTTGTTAATAACAAGGTCACACCATTGGTGGTATGATGTGATGAACATTCATCCGAAGTATAGCATTATGATCAAGTCATTATGTTTATATTGCTATAACATCATATGAAGTAATCTTTATCCTTAGACCATGAGATCATGTTAATTGCTAACACCTGAAGAGTATCTTGATAACATCAGACGTCACACCATAACAGGGTGAATATAAAGATGGGTTCAGTACTACGAAGGTGTTATGTTGAGGCTCATGGATCAAGAGTGGAATTTGTCAATCCCGATGACGGATAGATATACTCTGGGCCCTCTTGGTGATATCACATTGAGATAGCTTGCAAGCAAGTGATGTGATCACTAGAATGTTATATCACGGGAACGAGAAAAGAGTGCATGTCGGTAACGAGATCAAACTAGGTATCGAGATACCGATGATCGAATCTCGGACATGTAATATATCGCGAGACAAAGGGATTTAGTTACAAGCGTTAAAGGTTCTCACGATCATAGAAGTCATCGTTGAATGTGTAGGAGTCAGTATGGATCTCCTGGTCCCGCTGCTGATTATTGATTAGAGAAGGGTCTCGATCATGTCTGCATTATTCGCGAACCGTAGGGTGACACACTCAAGAGTTACCGGACACCATTTTGGAGCACATATGTTTCAGACGAAAGAATTGCAAAACGCAGGAATTGTTTCAATAGAAACCGGAAATTGTTTCAGGTGAAATTGCAGAAAGTGGTTCTGCATGTGTTATTGAAATATTGCAAGGGGCTATATGTGAATGTTTGTTAATTAAAATAATTAACAAAATTCTGAATAAATTTAATAAAAGAGTTTTATTAAATGAGAGAGCATTAAACTTGGAGAATTTTAATGCATTTAAAGTGGAGACTTTAAAAGGGAATGTGAAGAGGCATTTTAATGTGGAGGGGTTACCACCACATGAATGGGGGAGGTGAGGGGTTACCCCCCATGCACCGGCCATGGAGAGGAGGGGCACCCCCCATCCTCCTATAAAAGGCCACCCATTCCCTCCTTCATCCTCACACCTTCTTGTGAAGGATCTCTCTCCCCCTCTAGAATTATTCCCCCATGGTCTCGGATTAGCGAGATACATGTTCCCGGTGGCATTTCATCTGGAAGGAGTTGCTGCTTCCGCTGGATTGCTGGAGCGAGGAGGTGGAGGTTGTCCGGTGGCTTGAGCGTGTATGCGAGTGCGGATGCGCTGCTGAGTTGCGGCGCTCGGACTTCCTCACGATCCTGAGATCGGCAAGTGTACGACTACATCAACCACGAGTTCCTACTTGTTAACAAAACTTATTGTCTTCGAGGGTAAGTTCTTGTTGGATGTATGTCCACCCGTTGCTTTGTACCTAGTAGATAGATCTTGGCGTGTAGTTCACACCGTAGCAATTTTTTTGTTTTCTATGTTGCGGACCCAACAGTGGTATCAGAGCCTGATCTATGCGTAGGTGCTTTGCACGGGTAGTACACATATGTTTTTATGTGGGCGATGATGATCATGTTATTTCATCTTCTATGTATTTTGGATATTGGTGGCATAGTGGGATGAAGCGGCCCGGACCAACCTTACACGTCATCGTACATGAGACCGGTTCCACGACTGACATGCAACTTGTTTTGCATAAGTGGCTGGCGGGTGTCTGTCTCTCCTACTATATTCAATATCTGATTTACAACGAGTTGCTAATAACTTAGTTATCCTCGTTGTGGTTCATGTTCGTAGGTGAGAACGGTTCTATCTCCGAAAGCCCTAAGCCACGTAAAACTTGCAATTGATAAATTAGAGGCGTCTAGTTTAGATCGTTGCTGGGCTAGTATATTGATATGGTATTGTTGTAAGTAGATATATGATAGATACTCTTACAACACATTCAACGTGTAAGTTACATAGACCTTGGCCTTACACACAAAGGAATCATAGAGATCATACCATGATGCAAATGATAGAGATCAAATGCATGGACCATATCATCTCACTTTACACATTAGATGTTAGCATCTTATACTGCTAGTTTGGCGCTTTTGGTAGCATTGTAAGATGATCCCTCATTTAGATATCAAGATAAAATGTGTTCTTCCTTGAGTATGCACCGTTCTATGGATCGTGTTTCGAGACATCACGTGATGATTGGGTGTACTCGACTCTACGCTTTCATACAACGGGTGTAAGACAATTTTACACACGCGAGTACTAAGGTTCTTACTTGGCAAGCCTAGCATGTACAAACATGGCCTCGGAACATGGACCGAAAGGTTAAGCATGAGTCATATGGTTGATATGATGCCCATATAGATGCTCGCCTTTGAAGCTACACCAACTCACGTGATGATCAGACTTGGTGTAGTGGATTTGGTTCATGTAATCACCAAAAAGGCATGAGGGATGTCGTTTTTGAGTGGGAGTTCATTAGTAATTTGGATTAGTTGAACCCAATCTATCATAAACTTAGTCTAAATATACTTTACAAATTCTGTTGTAGATGGCACCACCTGCTTTTAATTTCAATGTGTTCATGGAGAAAGAAAACTTGCTGCGAATGGTAGCAACTTCACCAACTGGGCTATGAATTTGAGGATTCTCCTCACTGCTGCACAAAAGCAATATGTGCTGGATGTGCCGCTAGGCCCCCCACCAGCTCCTGATGCCCCTAACAAGGAAAAGAATGTCTATGTGACTCGTCAGGAGGACCACAACTTAGTTCATTGCGGCATACTGTATGGGCTAGAGCCAGAACTTCGAAAGCGTTTCGAAAATGGCAACGCCTTTGATACCATGGGAGAATTGAAAATGATTTTCGATACCCATGCTGTCGTAGAGAGTTATAATGCTACTGAAAAGTTCTTTAGCTGCATGATGGAGGAGAACAACTCCGTTAGTGAGCATGTACTCAAAATGTCTGGGTACGCCGATAAGCTTGTGTCCTTGGGAATAACGATTCCCACTGACTTAGGCATACATCGTGTTCTCCAATCTCTGCCACCTAGCTACAAGAGCTTCGTGATGAACTATAATATGCAGGGCATGAAGAAGACTCTTCCCGAGCTTCTGTCAATGCTTAAGACTGCAGAAGTGGAGATTAGGAAAGAACATCAAGTGTTGATGATCAATAGGACCACCGGTTTCAAGAAGGACAAGAGAGGCAAGCACAAGGGAAAGAAGGGTGGCAAATCTGTTGCCACGCCTAAAAAGAAACCTCGAGCTGGCCCTAAGTCCGATACCGAGTGCTACTATTGCAAGGGGACTGGCCATTGGAAGCGCAACTGCCCCAAGTATTTGGCGGACAAGAAGTCCGGCAAGGCAAACAAAGGTATATGTGATATACATGTTATTGATGTGTACTTGACTAGTACTCACAGTAGCACCTGTGTATTTGATACGGGATCAGTTGCTAATATATGTAACTCGATTCAGGGGCTGCGGAACAAGCGACAACTAGCAAGGGATGAGGTCACAATGCGGGTCGGCAATGGATCAAGAGTTGATGTGATCGCCGTTGGAACGCTGCCTCTCCATATGCCATCGGGATTAGTCATAAACCTAAATAATTGTTATTTGGTGCCTGCACTTATCATGAACAGTGTATCCGGATCTTGTTTGATGCAAAGTGGTTATTCGTTTAAATCTGAAAACAATGGTTGTTTGATTTATATGGATAATATCTTTTATGGTCATGCACCTATGTTGAATGGTTTATTTCTGATGGATCTCGATAGTAATATTACGCACATTCATAATGTTAATGCTGAAAATATTAAACTTGATGATGATATATCTGCATATATGTGGCACTGCCGTCTAGGTCATATTGGCGTTAAATGCATGAAGAAACTCCATTTTGATGGACTTTTGGAATCACTTGATTTTGAATCATTTGATACATGTGAGCCATGCCTTATGGGCAAGATGACTAGAACGCCGTTTTCCGGTTCAATGGAACAGGCGACAAATCTATTGGAAATCATACATACTGATGTGTGTGGACCAATGAGTGTGTCGGCGCGAGGTGGATATCGTTATTTTGTTACTTTCACGGATGATTGAGTAGATACAGGTATATCTATTTGATTAAAGACAAGTCTGAAACTTTTGAAAAGTTCAAGGAATTTCAGAATGAAGTGGAAAATCATCGTAATAGAAAGATCAAATTTCTATGGTCTGACCGTGGAGGAGAGTATCTAAGTTACGAGTTTAGCACACACATGAAAGAGTGTGGAATAGTTTCACAACTCATGCCTGCCGGAACACCACAACGTAATGGTGTGTCGGAACGTCGTAATTGTACCTTATTGGATATGGTTTGATCTAAGATGTCTTTGACTGACTTGCCACTGTCATTTTGGGGTTATGCACTAGAAATAGCTGCATTCACTTTAAATCGGGCACCATCTAAATCCGTTGAAACGACACCGTATGAATTATTGTTTGGAAACAAACATAAGTTGTCATTTCTTAAAGTTTGGGGATGCGATGTTTATGTGAAGAAATTTCAACCGGATAAACTCGAACCCAAAGCGGAAAAATGCGTCTGCATTGGATACCCTAAGGAAACGATTGGGTATACCTTCTATCACAGATCCGAGGGTAAGGTTTTTGTTGCCAAGAATGGATCCTTTCTTGAGAAGGAGTTTCTCGCGAAAGGTGTGAGTAGTCGGAAGGTAGAACTCGAAGAGGTTATTGAACCTTCTCTTCATGAAATGGCGAGTGGCGCAACACCGGAAGTTGTTTTAGAGTTGACTTCACCTAATGAAGAGAGAGTTAATGATATTGATCATGAAACTCCGAAAGAGGAAACTACCAAACCTCGCAGGTCAAGCAGGACACATGCAGCTCCTGAACTGTACGACAATCCTGTTGTGGATTTCATGGTTGATGAAATGGATGACCCTGCGACATATGAAGAAGCGATGATTAGCCCGAATTCCAACAAATGGCTAGAAGCCATGAAATCCGAGATGGAATCCATGTACGAGAACCAAGTTTGGACCTTGGTGGACTTACCTCACGATCGAAAGGCCGTTGAGAATAAATGGATTTTCAAAAGAAAAACTGATGCTGATGGTAATGTGACCATCTATAAGGCTCGACTTGTCGCAAAGGGGTTTCGACAAATTCAAGGAGTTGACTACGATGAGACATTCTCTCCCGTAGTGATGCTTAAGTCAGTTAGGATGATGTTAGCAATTGTTGTATATTTCGATTATGAAATATGGCAGATGGATGTCAAAACCGCGTTCCTCAATGGTAATATTGAAGAAGAGTTGTATATGATATAACCTAAGGGTTTTGTCAATCCTAAGGATGCTAATAAGGTATGCAAACTTCAGCGATCCATCTATGGACTGAAGCAAGCATCCCGGAGTTGGAATCTC
Organism: Avena eriantha; assembly: GCA_910589775.1. Classification (NCBI taxonomy): domain Eukaryota; kingdom Viridiplantae; phylum Streptophyta; class Magnoliopsida; order Poales; family Poaceae; genus Avena; species Avena eriantha. Next base: position 134,696,461 of record OU342740.1, on the reverse strand, counting down.
CGCTTTGATGAGGTGATCAAAGAGTTTGGATTTGTCCAAACTTATGGAGATGCTTGTATTTACAAGAAAGTGAGTGGGAGCAATGTGGAATTTCTGATATTATACGTGGATGACATATTATTGATTGGAAATGATATAGATCTTTTAAACAGTGTTAAAAGTTATCTAAACAGCAAATTTTCGATGAAAGACCTTGGTGAAGCGTCATATATATTAGGCATTAAAATCTATAGAGATAGATCAAGGCGCCTAATTGGGATATCGCAGAGTACATACCTTGATAAGATATTAAAGAAGTTTCATATGGACGAAAGTAAGAAGGGGTTCTTACCTATGTTGCAAGGCAAGACATTGACTAAGACTCAAAGTCCGGCTACGGCGGAAGAAAGAGAGATGATGGATAAGATCCCCTATGCCTCGGCCATAGGATCTATTATGTATGCCATGCTATGTACAAGACCGTATGTGGCACATGTTATTAGTTTGACTAGTAGGTACCAATCTGATCCAGGTTCGGAACACTGGATAGCGGTAAAGAACATCCTCAAGTACTTGAGAAGAACTAGGGATATGTTTCTTATATACGGAGGTGAAGAAGAGCTAGTCGCTAAGTGTTATGTTGATGCTAGCTTTGACACCGATCCAGATGATTCTAAGTCTCAATCCGGATACGTATTTCTCTTGAACGGAACAACAGTTAGTTGGAGGAGTTCCAAACAACATGTGGTGGCTGGATCAACGACAGAGGCGGAATATGTTGCTGCTTCAGAAGCGGCGCAGGAAGCGGTTTGGATGAAAGAGTTCATTACAGAACTAGGTGTGGTTCCTAGTGCATTGGACCCAATGGTGATCTATTGTGACAACAATGGAGCCATAGCCAATGCAAAGGAACCGAGGTCTCACAAGAATTCCAAGCATATTAAGCGCCGGTTTCACTCCATCTGCGAGCATATCAAGGATGGAGATATAAAGATTTGTAAAGTACACACGGACCTAAATGTAGCAGATCCATTGACTAAAGCTCTCCCTAGGGCAAAACATGATCAACACCAGAACTCCATGGGTGTTAGATTTATCGCTATGTGAACTAGATTATTGTCTCTAGTGCAAGTGGGAGACTGAAGGAAATATTCCCCGAGAGGCAATAATAAAGTTGTTATTATGTATTCCTTATATATCATAGATGTTTATTTTGCATGCTAGAATTGTATTGATTGGAAACATCAATACATGTGTGTTTAATAAACAAAAAGGGTTCCTAGTTATGCCTCTCTTATAGACTAGCTTGCTGATTAACAAGATGATCAAGGTTTCCTGATCATGGACATTGGATGTTGTTAATAACAAGGTCATACCATTGGTGGAATGATGTGATGAACATTCATCCGAAGTTTAGCATTACGATCAAGTCATTATGTTTATATTGCTGTAACATCATATGAAGTAATCTTTATGCTTAGACCATGAGATCATGTTAATTGCTAACACCTGAAGAGTATCTTGATAACCTCAAACGTCACACCGTAACAGGGTGACTATAAAGATGGGTTCAGTACTACGAAGGTGTTATGTTGAGGCTCATGGATCAAGAGTGGAATTTGTCAATCCTGATGACGGATAGATATACTCTGGGCCCTCTCGGTGATATCACATTGAGATAGCTTGCAAGCAAGTGATGTGATCACTAGAATGTTATATCACGGGAACGAGAAAAGAGTGCATGTCAGTAACGAGATCAAACTAGGTATGGAGATACCGATGATCGAATCTCGGACATGTAATATATCGCGAGACAAAGGGATTTAGTTACAAGCGTTAAAGGTTCTCACGATCATAGAAGTCATCGTTGAATGTGTAGGAGTCAGTACGGATCTCCAGGTCCCGCTGCTGATTATTGATTAGAGAAGGGTCTCGATCATGTCTGCATTATTCGCGAACCGTAGGGTGACACACTTAAGAGTTACCAGACACCATTTTGGAGCACATATGTTTCAGACGAAAGAATTGCAAAGCACATGAATTGTTTAAATAGAAACCGGAAATTGTTTCGGGTAAAATTGCAGAAAGTGGTTCTGCATGTGATATTGAAATATTGCAAGGGGCTATATGTAAATGTTTGTTAATTAAAGTAATTAACAAAATTCTGAATAAATTTAATAAAAGAGTTTTATTAAATGAGAGAGCATTAAACTTGGATAATTTTAATGCATTTAAAGTGGAGACTTTAAAAGGGAATGTGAAGACGCATTTTAATGTGGAGGGGTTACCACCACATGATTGGGGGAGGTGAGGGGTCACCCCCCATGCGCCGGCCATGGAGAGGAGGGGCACCCCCTCCTCCTATAAAAGGCCACCCATTCGCTCCTTCATCCTCATACCTCCTTGTGAAGGATCTCTCTCCCCCTCTAGAATTATTGCCCCATGGTCTCGGATTAGCGAGATACATGTTCCTGATGGCATTTCATCTGTATGTAGTTGCTGCTTCCGCTGGATCGCTGGAGCGAGGAGGTGGAGGTTGTCCGGTGGCTTGAACGTGTGTGCAAGTGCGGATGCGCTGCTGAGTTGTGGCGCTCGGACTTCCTCACGATGTTTAGATCGGCAAGTGTACGACTACATCAACCACGAGTTCCTACTCGTTAACAAAACTCGTTGTCTTCGAGGGTAAGTTCTCGTTGGATGTATGTCCACCCGTTGCTTTGTACCTAGTAGATAGATCTTGGCATGTAGTTCACACCGTAGGAATTTTTTTGTTTTCTATGCTGCAGACCCAACATGTAATCCATACGTGATCTGCGTATCACGGTTTTGTCTGCCATCTGGAGCCTAGGTGCTGTCATTTTATTGTATAACGACCTGTGTGTCGGATTCTCTATGTAATCTACATTACTAGCTTGTGTAGCTGTTTGGAGAACCCGGCTGGCATGCAAGTCGATGTACAAGTTGGCTACATGGTGTAAGGTGGCACGTGACAAGAATTGACACGAGTCGAATTACAAGCTTTGTCGAGATGGAGATCGCCATGAACAGAGCCATACCATTTCACATTATAATTGCCTTATTTTGTGTTATTGTTATGTCTCTATTTTACCTCTATTAGATAGTTGGTAGAAAGTAATCCCTCAAAGAAGGTCTAGTCGGTTTCCCCGCCAGTGCTGCACCATCATAAGTCGGACATTTTTGGCAGTGGGCTCATAAATTTGAGGTGCTATCAATTCTTTCCGACTAGGTGGGTTCGAGTCGGACTCTTACAGCAGAAGCCCTTGGTAATCTAGAAGGGTCTATCACAACGATTGCGGGACTCGGGGAAAAGTCGGATGGGAGCCAGGGCATGTGATGCCACCCAACCAACAAGAGTCATATGATATACGATTGCCAAGTAGTTGTCTACCTAGATCACTTGACGGCTAGCGGTGATGCTATATCTCACTAGTCGACTTTCTTATTTAGGGTCCTGAATCACTAAGTAACCATCGGAGGTGTGTTGGTTCTAGTGGGAGCATAAGTATTAAAATGTTTAATATGCTTGCTCTTTTATGGATACATGTCTTAAGTTTTTTGCATATTTTTCTGTTGTAGATCAATGGCACCTCGCAGTCTCCCTCAGATTTCCAGTTTTGCTTTGAGAGCCATCTTAGAGAAAGATAAGCTAAATGGAACTAACTTCACCAACTGGTATCGTAATCTGAGAATTGTTCTCAAGCAAGAAAAGAGGGACCATGTCCTAGACAACCCACTACCAGATGAGCCGAATGAGAATGGGACGGTCGCAACCACCAATGCCTACCGTCAGATTTGTGATGAATCCACGGAGATTAGTTGTCTCATGCTTGCTCACATGGAACCGGACTTGCAGTAGCAGTTCGAGAATGTTGAGGCCTACGATATGATCGAAAGCCTCAAAAGTATGTTCTAGGCTCAGGCAAAGACTAAGAGGTATCAAGTCTCCAAGGCTTTGTTGAGTTGCAAGCTTAAGGGTGGCGATCCACTGAGTCCGCATGTGATCAAGATGGTTGGTTACGTGCAGTCTCTAGAAAGGCTTGGCTACCCCATTAGCGAAGAGTTCGCTACAGACATAATTCTGAACTCTCTTCCTAGTGCATATGGTCAGTTCATATCGAACTATGACATGCATGGTATGGATAAGAAGTTCACTGAATTACATGGGATGCTCAAGCAGGCTGAGGCGGATCTCAAGAAAGGTGCCAGTCAAGTGTTGATGATGCAAAATAAGGCTAAGTTCAAGAAGAGTTCTTGGACTAAGAAGAAGGAGGCAAAGTCGGGAGGTAAGGCCGAGGACCCAGTCCAAATCACTTCCTTAGGGACTAAGCCATCTCCTGCAGCCGGATCCACTTGCTTCTATTGCATGGCGGATGGCCACTAGAAGAGGAATTGCAGCAAGTACCTGGCTGATAAAGCCAAGAGTGGAGGTGTGACTTCCGGCTCAGGTACGCTTGTTTGCAATGTTATAAACATTTATATTGCTGATGCACCTGGTAGTTCTTGGGTATATGATACCGGATCAGTTATTCACATCTGCAACTCGTTGCAGGGACTGGTAAGAACTTGGATCGTGGCGAGAGGCGAGGTTGACATTCGAGTCGGCAACAAAGCGAGAGTCGCTGTGTTGGAAGTAAGCACGATGCAACTTCATTTACCTTCTGGATTCTTAATGGAGCTGAATAATTGTTATTATGTTCCAGTGCTTAGTCGAAACATTATTTCTGCCTCATGTTTGATGAGACAAGGCTATGAGTCGAATATTAAGAATAATGGTTGTTCTTTGTATTTGAATGATATGTTTCATGGCTTTGCACCTGTCCAGGATGGGTTATTTATTTTGAATCTTGATGGTGAATATGTCTATAACATAAATGTGAAAAGGTTGAAACCAAATGATCTGAATATGACTTACTTTTGGCATTGTCGGCTTGGTCATATAAGTTCGAAACGCATGAAGAAGCTCCATGATGATGGACTCCTAACTTCGTTCGACTTGGAGTTGTTCGAGACATGTGAATCCTGCCTACTCGGAAAAATGACCAAGACACCTTTTTCAAAGAGTTGTGAAAGGGCGTCCGACTTATTGGGACTAGTACATAGTGATGTATGTGGTTCAATGAGCACGACAACCAGAGGTGGTTATGAGTACTTCATTACATTCACTTGTGATTTGAGTAGGTATGGATATATCTACTTGATGAAACATAAGTCGGAAGCCTTTGAAAAGATCAAGAAATTCCAGAATGAGGTACAAAATCAACTCGGCAAGAAAATAAAGTTTCTTCGGTCGGACTGAGGAGGCGAGTACATGAGCCATGAGTTTTATGACCATCTTAAGAGTTGAGGAATAGTTCCTCAGCTCACTCCTCCAGGAACGCCGTAGAGGAATGGTGTGTTGGAAAGGAGGAATCGGACAGATCTGCCTTTATCATTTTGGGGTTATTGTGTAGAAACTACAGCGTTCACACTAAACAGAGTACCATCAAAGTCGGTAGAGAAGACACCGCATGAGATGTGGACTGGCAAGAAGCCGAGTTTGTCCTTTCTTAAGATTTGGGGTTGTGAAGCTTTTGTCAAGCGACTTCAGTCGGACAAGCTTACAACTAAGTCAGATAAGTGTATTTTCATGGGGTATCCGAGGGAAACCTTGGGTTACTACTTCTACAACCGAGAAGAGGGCAAAGTGTTTGTCGCTCGAAACATTGTCTTCCTTGAGAAAGAGTTTCTCAGTCGAGGAGTTAGTGGGAGCACGGTGCAGATCGAAGAAATTCGAGAGATACCGACCAGCAGCAAGTCGGCAAAAGCCTTAGAGGTTGAGCCGATCGTGGTACCTGAGCCGGCAACTGCACCGACACTGCTAAGAACAGCCAGATTGCGAAGTGTTCATGATGTGTTGCTGTTGGACAGTGATGAGCCGGCAACTTATTCGGAAGCGATGGTGGGATCTGATTCTGAGTCGTGGCTTGGAGCCATGAGATCCGAGTTAAAGTCCATGGAAGAAAATCAAGTTTGGAACTTGGTTGATCTGCCAGACGGTGCAAGACCCATCGAGTGCAAATGGGTCTTTAAGAATAAAACTGATATGGATGGAAATGTTTCTATCTATAAGACACATCTTGTCGCGAAGGTGTTTAGACAAGTTCAAGGAGTTGACTACGATGAGACTTTCTCTCCCGTGGTGATGCTTAAGTCAGTTCGGATCATGTTAGCTATAGCAGCCTATTTTGACTATGAGGTATGGCAAATGGATGTCAAGACAGCTTTCCTTAATGGAAATTTAATCGAGGACGTGTATATGATACAACCCAGGGGTTTTGTAGATCCGGCTAATGCTGACAAGGTATGCAAACTTCAGAAATCCATTTATGGGTTGAAGCAAGCGTCTCGGAGTTGGAACATTCGCTTTGATGAGGTAGTCAAATCGTCTGGTTTCATCAAGAGTGATCATGATTCTTGTTTATACAAGAAGTTTAGTGGGAGCAAAGTAAACTTTCTGATCTTATATGTGGATGACATATTACTAATTGGAAATGATTTCCAGATGTTGCAAGAGACCAAGGAATCATTGGAAAAGAGTTTTTCGATGAAAGACTTGGGTGAGGCGACTTACATACTAGGAATCTAGATCTATAGAGATAGATCAAGGCGGCTCATTGGATTGAGTCAGAGTACATATTTGGATAAAGTGTTGAAGAAGTTCAACATGTAATCGTCCAAGAAGAGGTTCTTACCGATGTCCCATGGCGTAAAACTTAGCAAGACTCAGTGTCCTTCGACAACTGATGAGCGTAGTCGGATGAGTGCGATTCCATATGCTTCTGTAGTCGGATCCATCATGTACGCTATGATTTGTATAGGCCAGATGTTTCCTATTCTCTAAGTGTTGTGAGCAGATACCAGGCTGACCCAGGAGAGATCCACTGGGCAGCGACAAAAAGTATCCTTAAATACATGAGAAGGACTAAGGATATGTTCCTAGTTTATGGAGGTGAGCATGAACTCAGTGTAAGGGGTTACACGGATGCGAGTTATCTCACTGACTCGGATGATTCTCGTTCGCAATCCGGATATGTGTTTGTGATAAACGGAGGAGCTATGAGCTGGAAGAGTTCCAAGCAAGAGACGGTGTCTGCGTCTACGACAGAGGCTGAGTATATTGCTGCCCCGAAGGCGGCAAAGGAAGCCGTTTGGATGAGGAATTTCCTCATGGATCTCGGTGTGGTTCAGGGCTCGTCCAATCCGTTAGACGTGTATTGTGACAACAATGGTGCTATCGCACAAGCCAAGGAACCTAGACAACACCAGAAGAACAAACATATACTCATGCGGTACCACCTTATTCGCCAGTTCGTGGATCAAGGTGATATCAAGTTATGCAAGGTACACATGGATGCAAACATTGCGAATCTGTTGACAAAGCCACTTCCACAGCCGAAGCATAAGGCGCACCTGAGAGCTATGGGCATTAGATGCCTAGACATGTGATGTCGGATGATTGACTCTAGTGCAAGTGGGAGACTGTTGGGAATATGCCCTAGAGGCAATCATGTATTATGTTATTCTCAATGTATTCATAAAGTTATTTTCCATGTATGAAGTACTGATATGTATCATTGAATATGTGATTCGATTGTGGAACTATATATTCATGCTGTTCATACTAATTGTCCTTGGTCGTTGAGGTTGTGCTAGACACACAACTTAGACTAATGTGAAAGTCGGATGATGACTCGGTTCCACTTGTCATGGGCATAGAGATGCTATTCCGACTTACACGGATTAGGCTAAAGAGTTTAGCCAGTCGGACTGACCCATATTGAGATACAACGAACACATAGTCATTTGTATGTCTCAATCAATGTAATCCTTAGACCTGAGGTTATTGCACAATCCGAGTTGAGGATCACCGACTTAGGTTCTGTCAAACGATGTTCCGTCACTGGGCAGTTATAAAGACGGAGTTCGGGTTGACTGAGAATCAAGCTGCGTGACGTGAATAACCAAGATGGGATTTTGCTCCTCCGTCTAGAGAGATATTCTCTGGGCCCTCTCGGAAGATATGATTTGGAAAGCATGGCCATGCACGACTCGATTAAGTGTTAACCGAGGCAATCAACTAACAGTTAGTCGGATGAATCACTTATCTTGGATCAAGAAAGAGAGTCGGACTATTTAAGGGATGACGATTATTTGCCTATAGTTGGACAAGGTATATCGTGAGGCAAAAGGGACTCAGACGAAAGTCGCATTGGAAGGTATGTCGTCATGACTCTTTGGTACTTGGGAGTTGGCACGTTCTGCTAGGAGCCGCTACCAACTGATCACTCACGAGTGAGACTCGTATCGTGTCTGGGTCACCATGAGCCTGTCGGGTCACACACTTAAGAGCATGAGCATATTTGGGTTGGACCCAAAAAATGAATGGACAGAGTTAGTGAGTTGGACTCGTAGTGACTAATATAGGCCTTTTAGTGAATGGGCCACAAGTGAGTGGAGCCCACTTTCACTCCCTATATAAGCTAGGGCGCAGGTGCTTAGAGCACACGGTTAGGTCACTCCATGTGTTGGAAACCCTAGCCCTAGTCCAGTCATGTCACTGCCGTACCGGACCTAGCAGTCCATCGCCCGTGCTCCTCCTCATACGTGTGGATACTGGTGGAAGTGATGTACGTTCAGAACTTCGACGATCGTGGAACGAAACAGATCGCGAGGACTACACTGCATCAAGCGACGTGCTTCATCGATTCCGCAACCGCGTGTCTAGTGGAAATTCTCGTGGCCTACTACCTCAGCCAGATCTTAGAATCCCCGCGTAGGGAAAATGTTTTGTTTATCTCTGCATGGCCCAACATGCTCCACTACATGTGGCAGTTGAATCCTAGCATGATGCTAGGGTTCCTAGACATGGTTGGACACATGCTGGAGTGCCATTGCATGTGGTCTTTTCCAAACCACAATGATACACACACACATCTAAATGGGTGTTGTTATGCAACATCTTTCAAACTGGTGCTCTACTGCATGTGGCAGTTCAATCCCAACATGATGCTACGTTTCCTGGACATGGTTGTACACATGCTGGAGTGACATTGCTTGTGTTCTTCTCCAAACCACAATAATACACACACATCTAGGTGGGTGTGGTGATGCAATATCTTTGAAACTGGTGCTCCACTACATGTGGCAGTTGAATCCTAGCATGTTGCTAGGGTTCCTAGACATGGTCAGACACATGATGGAGTGAAATTGCGTGTATTCTTTTTCAAACTACAATGACACACACATCCAGGTGGGTGTGGTGATGCACCATCTTTTAAACTGGTGCTCCACTACATGTGGCAGTGGAATCCTAGCATGTTGCTAGGGTTCCTAGGCATGGTTGGACACATGCTGGAGTGACATTGCATGTGTTCTTTTCCAAACCAAAATGACACACATAGGAGCACATCTAGGTGTGTGTGGTGATGTAAGATCCTTCAAACTGGTGCTCCACTTCATGTGGCAGTTGAATCCAACATGTTGCTAGGGTTCATGGACATGGTTGGAGACATGCTGGAGAGACATTGCATTTGTTATTTTCCAAACCACAATGACACACACACATCTAGGTGGGTGTGGTGATGCAACATCTTGCAAATTGGTGCTCAACTACATGTGGCAGTTGAATCCCAGCATGTTGCTAGGTTACATGGACATGGTTGGACACATCCTAGACTGACATTGCATGTGTTCTTTTCCAAACGACAATGACACACACACAACTTGGTAGGTGTCGTGATGCAACATCTTTCAAACTCGTGCTCCACTGCAAGTAGCAGTTGAATCCTAGCTTGATGCTAGGGTTCCTGGACATGGTTGGACACATGCTGGAGTGCCATTTAATGTCGTCTTTTCCAAACCACAATGATCCACACAGATCTAAATGGGTGTGGTTATGCAACATCTTTCAAACTGATGCTCTACTGCATGTGGCAGTTGAATCCCAGCATGATGTTAGATTTCCTGGACATGGTTGGACACATGCTGGAGTGACATTGCATGTGTTCTTCTTCAACCACAAAAATACACACAAATCTAGGTGGGTGTGGTGATGCAATATCTTTCAAACTAGTGCTCCACTGCATGTGGCAGTTGAATCCCAACATGTTGCTATGGTTCCTAGACATGGTTGGACACATGATGGAGTGACATTGCACGTGCTCTTTTTCAAACCACAATGACACACACACACATCCAGGTGGGTGTGGTGATCCAACATCTTTTAAACTGGTGCTCCACTTCATGTGGTAGTTGAATCTCAGCATGTTGCTCGGGTTCCTGGACATGGTTGGACACATGCTGGAGTGACATTGCATCTGTTCTTTTCCAAACCACAATGACACACCCACACATGCCCATCTTGGTGGGTGTGGTGATGCAACATCTTTCAAACGTGTCCCCCACTACATGTGGCAGTTGAATCTGAACAAGTTGCGATGGTTCATGGTTCGACACATGCCGTAGTGACATTGCATGTGTTATTTTCCAAACCACAATGATACACACACAAATCTTGGTGGGTGTGGTGATGCAACATCTTTCAAACTAGTGCTCCACTTCATGTGGCAGTTGAATCCCAGCATGTTGTTGGGGTTCCTGGACATGGCTGGACAAATGCTAGAGAGACACTGCATGTGTTATTTTGCAAACCACAATTACACACACACATGCACATCCAGGTGGGTGTGGTGATGTAACATCTTTCAAACTGGTTCTCCACTTCTTGTGGCAGTTGAATCCTAACATGTTGCTGCGGTTCATGGACATGGTTTGACACATGCTGGAGTGACTTTGCATGTGTTATCTTCCAAACCACAATGACACACACACACATCTAGGTGGGTGTCGTGATGCAACATCATTCAAACTACTACTCCACTGTATGTGGCAGTTGAATCCTAGCATGATGCTAGGGTTCCTGGACATGGTTGGACACATGCTGGAGTTCAATTGCATATGGTCTTTTCCAAACCACAATGATACACACACACACATCTAAATGGGTGTGATTATGCAACATGTTTCAAACTGGTGCTCTACTGCATGTGGCAGTTGAATCCCATCATGATGCTAGGTTTCCTAGACATGGTTGGACACATGCTGGAGTGATATTGCATGTGTTCTTCTCCAAACCACAATAATACACACAAATCCAGGTGGGTGTGGTAATGCAACAACATTCAAACTGGTGCTCCACTATATGTGGCAGTTGAATCCCAGCATGTTGCTAGGGTTCCTAGAGATGGTTGGACACATTATGGAGTGCCATTGCATCTGGTCTTTTCCAAATCACAATTACACAGACACACACACATCTAGGTGGGTGTCATGATGCAACATCTTTCAAACTAGTGCTCCACTACATGTGGTAGTTGAATCCCAGCATGTTGCTAGGGTTCCTGGACATGTTTGGACACATGCTAGAGTGACATTGCATGTGTTCTTTTCCACACCACAATGCCACACACACGCACACATCTTGGTGGGTGTGGTGATGCAACATCTTTCAAACTGGTGCTCCACTACATGCGGCAGTTGAATCCCAGCATGTTGCTATGGTTCGTAGACATGGTTGGACACATGCTGGAGTGACATTGCATGTGTTCTTTTCCAAACCACAATGATAAACACACACATCTAGGTGGGTGTGGTGATGCAACATCTTTCAAAGAGGTGATCCACTGCTTGTGGCAGTTGAATACCAACATGTTGTTGGGGTTCCTGGACATGGTTGGACACATGCTAGAGAGACATTGCATGTGTTCTTTTCCAAACCACAATGACACACACACACGCACAGCCAGGTGGGTGTGGTAATGTAACATCTTTCAAACTAGTGCTCCACTTCTTGTGGCAGTTGAATCCTAACATGTTGCTAGGGTTCATGGACATGGTTGGACACATGCTGGAGTGACATTGCATGTGTTCTTTTCCAAACCACAATGACACACACACAATTCTAGGTGGGTGTAGTGATGCAACATCTTTCAAAAATTGCTCCACTACATGTCGCAGTTGAATCCTAGCATGATGCTAGGGTTCCTGGACATGGTTGGACACATGCTGGAGTGCCATTGCATTTGGTCTTTTCCAAATCACAATGATACACACACACACATCTAGGGGGGTGTCATGATGCAACATCTTTCAAACTAGTGCTCCACTGCATGTGGCAGTTCAATCCTAGCACGATGGTAGGGTTCCTGTACATGGTTGGACACATGATGGAGTGCCATTTCATGTGTTATTTTCCAAATCACAATGATACACACACATCTAAATGGGTGTGATTATGCAACATCTTCAAACTGGTGCTCTGCTGCATGCGGCAGTTGAATCCCAGCATGATGCTAGGTTTCCTATACATGGTTCGACACATGCTGGAGTGACATTGCATGTGTTCTTCTCCAAACCACAATAATACACACAAATCCAGGTGGGTGTGGTAATGCAACATCATTCAAACCGGTGATCCGCTGCATGTGGCAGTTGAATCCGAGCATGTTGTGGGGGTTCCTAGACATGGTTGGACACATGATGGAGTGCCATTGCATGTGGTTTTTGCCAAATCACAATGACACACACACACATCTAGGTGGGTGTCATGATGCAACATCTTTCAAACTAGTGCTCTACTACATGTGGCAGTTGAATCCTAGCATGATGCTAGGGTCCCTAGACATGGTTGCACACATGCTGAAGTGCCATTGCATGTGGTCTTTTCCAAATCACAATGATACACACACACACATCTAGGTGGGTGTCATGATGCAACATCTTTCAAACTGGTGCTCCACTACATATGGCAGTTGAATCCTAGCATGATGCTAGGGTTCCAAGACATGGTTGGACACATGCTGGAGTGCCATTGCATGTCGTCTTTTCCAAACCACAATGATACACACGCACACATCTAAATGGGTGTTGTTATGCATAATCTTTCAAACTAGTGCTCTACTGCATGTGGCAGTTCAATCCCAACATGATGCTAGGTTTCCTGGACATGGTTGTACACATGATAGAGTGACATTGCTTGTGTTCTTCTCCAAACCACAATAATACACACACATCCAGGTGGGTGCGGTGATGCAATATCTTTGAAACTGGTGCTCCACTACATGTGGCTGTTGAATCCCTACATGTTGCTAGGGTTCCTAGACATGGTTGGACACATGATGGAGTGATATTGCATGTGTTCTTTTTCAAACCACAATGACAGACACATCCAGGTGGGTGTGGTGATGCAACATCTTTTAAACTGGTGCTCCACTACATGTGGCAAGCTGAATCCTAGCATGTTGTTAGGGTTCCTAGACATGGTTGGACACATCCTATAGTGACATTGCATCTGTTCTTTTCCAAACTACATGTGGCAGCTGAATCCCAACATGTTGCTAGAGTTCATGGACATGGTTGGAAACATGCTAGAGGGACATTTCATTTGTTATTTTCGAAACCACAATGACACACACACGCACATCTAGGTGGGTGTGGTGATGAAGCATCTTTCAAATTGGTGCTCCACTACATGTGGAAGTTTAATCCCAGCATGTTGCTAGGTTTCATGGACATCATTGGACACATCCTGGACTGACATTGCATGTGTTCTTTTCCAAACCACAATGACACACACACATCTTGGTAGGTGTCGTGATGTAACATCTTTCAAACTCGTGCTCCACTACATGTAGTAGTTGAATCCCAGCATGATGCTACGGTTCCTGGACATGGTTGGACACATGCTGCACTGCCATTTCATGTGGTCGTTTCCAAAACACGATGATAGACACACTCATCTAAATGGGTGGAGTTATGCAACATCTTTATTACTGGTGCTCTACTGCGTGTGGCAGTTGAATCCCAGCATGATGCTAGGTTTCCTGGACATGGTTGGACACATGTTGGAGTGACATTGCATGTGTTCTTCTTCAAACCACAAAAACACACACAAATCCAAGTGGGTGTGCTGATGCAATATCTTTCAAACTAGTGCTCCACTGCATGTGGCAGTTGAATCCTAGCATGTTGCTAGGGTTCCTAGACATGGTTGGACACATGATGGAGTGACACTGCATGTGCTCTTTTTCAAACCCCAATGACACACACACATCCAGGTGGGTGTGGTGATGCAACATCTTTTAAGCTGGTGCTCCACTTCATGTGGCAGTTGAATCCCAGCATGTTGTTCGGGTTCCTGGACATGGTTGGACACATGCTGGAGTGACATTGCATCTGTTCTTTTCCAAACCACAATGACCAACACACATGCACATCTTGGTGGGTGTGGTGATGTAACATCTTTCAACCTGGTGCTCCACTGCATGTGGCAGTTGAATCCGAACATGTTGTTGGGGTTCCTGGACATGGTTGGACACATGCTAGAGAGACATTGCATGTGTTATTTTCCAAACCACAATTACACACACACGCACATCAAGGTGGGTGTGGTGATGTAACATCTTTAAAACTGGTGCTCAACTTCTTATGGCAGTTGAATCCGAACATGTTGCTAGGGTTCATGGACATGGTTGGACACATGATGGAGTGACATTGCATGTGTTCTTTTCCAAACCACAATGACACACACACACATCTAGGTGGGTGTCATGATGCAACATCATTCAAACTAGTGCTCCACTACATGTGGCAGTTAAATCCTAGCATGTTGCTAGGGTTCCTAGACATGGTTGGACAGATGCTAGAGTGCCATTGCATGAGGTCTTTTCCAAATCACAATAATATACACACACACACACATCTAGGTGGGTGTCATGATGCAACATCTTTCAAACTGGTGCTCCACTGCATGTGGCAGTTGAATCCTAGCATGATGCTTGGGTTCCTGGACATGGTTGCACACATGCTGGAGTGCCATTGCATGTGGTCTTCTCCAATCACAATGATACACACACATCTAGGTGGGTGTCATGATGCACCATCTTTCAAACTGGTGCTCCACTACATGTGGCAGTTGAATCCTAGCATGATGCTAGGGTTCCTGGACATTGTTGGACACATACTGGAGTGTCATTGCATGTGGTCTTTTCCAAACCACAATGATACAGAGACACATCTAAATGGGTGTGGTTATGCAACATCTTTCAAACTGGTGCTCTACTGCATGTACCAGTTGAATCCCAGCATGATGCTAGGTTTCCTGGCCATGATTGGACACATGATGGAGTGACATTGCATGTGTTCTTCTCCAAGCCACAATAATACACACACATCTAGGTGGGTGTGGTGATGGAATATCTTTGAAAGTGGTTCTCCACTACATGTGGTAGTTGAATCCTAGCATTTTGCTAGGGTTCCTAGACATGGTTATACACATAATGGAGTGACATTGCATCTATTCTTTTCCAAACCACAATGATACACATACACATCTAGGTGGGTGTGGTGATGCAACATCTTTCAAACTGATGCGCCACTGCATGTGGCAGTTGAGTCCCAACATGTTGCTAGGGTTCCTAGACATGGTTGGACACATGATGGAGTGACATTGCATGTGTTCTTTTTCAAACCACAATTACACAAACACATCCAGGTGGGTGTGGTGATGCAACATCTTTTAAACTGGTGCTCCACTACATGTGGCAGTTGAATCCCAACATATTGCTAGGGTTCCTGGACATGGTTGGACACATGCTGGAGTGACATTGCATGTGTTGTTTTCCAAACGGCAATGACACACACACCCGCGCACATCTAGGTGGGTGTGGTGATGTAACATCTTTCAAACTGGTGCTCCACTGCATGTGGCAATTGAATCCCAACATGTTGTTGGGGTTCCTAGACATGGTTAGACACATGCTAGAGAGACATTGCATGTGTTCTTTTCCAAACTACAATGACACACACACACATGCAAATTCAAGTGGGTGTGGTGATCTTACATCTTTCAGACTGGTGCTCCACTTCTTGTGGGTGTTGAATCCTAACATGTTGCTCTGGTTCATGGACATGGTTGGACACATGCTGGAGCGACATTGCATGTGTTCTTTTCCAAACCACAATGACACACACACACATCCAGGTGGGTGTGGTCATGTAACATCTTTCAAACTGGTTCTCCACTTCTTGTGGCAGTTGAATCCTAACATGTTGCTAGGGTTCCTGGACAGGGTTGGACACATGTTGGAGTGCCATTGCATGTGGTATTTTACAAATCACAATGGTACACACAAACACATCTAGGTGGGTGTCATGATGCAACATATTTCAAACTGGTGCTACACTGCATGTGGCAGTTGAATCCTAGCATGATGCAGGGTTCCTGGACATGGTCGGGCACATTCTGTAGTGCCATTGCATGTGGCCTTTTCCAAATCACAATGATACACACACATACATCTAGGTGGGTGTCATGATGCAACATCTTTCAAACTCGTGCTCCACTGCATGGGGCTTGTTCGTCCGCGGTACCAAAGTTGGCAGGCCAGCGCATGGCGGTACCTAAGTTGCCTGAAATTACTGCATTTCGAAAATTTGGGCCGCCAACTACCGAGAGGGGCCATTTCGATGCAAACTCGTCCTACCTCTACCAAATCCAAACATGCCGTGAAACTGCCCCGTGAAGTAGACGGTCGGGACCCTCATGTCAGTAATATTTTCGTGATGTGAGCGCTAATGCTGCAACCACGTAGGGGAAACGAGATACTAAAGGAGCATCGTGCGTTGACCAAATTCACAAATCCACCCCTCCCTCCTTTCGCATGAACCCTAGCACCGGCGGTGTCGAAATCCCCTCTCCAACCAGAATGATCTCTTCGGGCATTTGACTTCCGGCGCCAAGTTGCTGCGCCTCCTCGCTGCTACCGAGCTCTAATGCCGAATGTCATGCCAGCTGTTGCGACGATCTAGCCCACCTCTACCGCCAACGAGCTGATCAGCGCGGAGGATGGCATATCCATTTTCCAAGGAAGAAGTACTTGTGGCTAATTTCGGGTGAGCTACTCTTCTCTTTGCTATTCTCACTACCTATAACTGCTATCTGGCTATTGGCATTATAGAGATATATCGAACATAGAGTTGTTTGCGAGCACGACGCTGACAAACAATTCTTATCTTTTTTCTACAATTTTCTGTCAACTAGGATCTCCGCTGAACCTAAATACACGGTTCTCGTGAGCATGTGCGGCTACCTCATTAAATTAGCACATCGGAAGAGCACGTGGAAACAGGCTCAGAGTCTGAAGATGGAAGTAGCGCGTGTGCAGTTATGCACTGTCCCTGGTTTGGTTGCTGCTGTGCGTGAACTTGCTGAAATGAGGGAAGAGCAGACTTCGTGGTTCAACGTCGTTGATGAACGAGGCTTCAAGGTTCCTATAGCGTGTGACAGTCAGCTAATTGGGTTGATGAAACAGCATGTTAGGCTTCGCGTGTTTATGCTGGTGTGTAACATAGTGGATGAGGAAGCTCTTACTACTGGGAGTCGCCCAGCTATTATTGGACATGGAGGTCTAACTCGAACCCCGGCTGTTGTTGAGCAAAATGTGGTTCCTCGTCCGCGACATGCTTCTGTCAGGCAACCTCCTCGTAGGAGTCCCTGTATTGCCGTTGTGGAAAACTCTGCTCTGGAATCTGCTGGTACTGGTCATCCCCGTCCCTGTGCCCGTGTTGCTGCGGCTGCTGCTCACCCAATCGTTGCTACTGTTGAGCAAACTAAGAGGTCCGGAGGCTTCCCCAGCTGTTGTTGCCAAGACCGCCGCCTTGTGTGCTGCTCCTCCTCAAAACCGTCCTCAAGTTGTGCGAACCCGTGCTCTGGAATCTGCTGGTACTGGTTGTCCTCGTGTTGTTGTTGATCTAGACACTGTTGACCCAATCACTGATGCTGTTGAGAAAACTAAGGCTTCCGGAGGCTGCCCCACTGTTGTTGCAAAGACTGATGCCTTGTCTCCTCCGCGAACCCGTGCTCGGGTTCAGCGAGCTGCTGGTCTGAAGCCAGCTCATGGTCTAGACTCTGCTAGTCGAAACACTGTTGTTGTGGGAACTGCTCCTGATCGTCGAGGTGGCATGGTAGCAGCTGATCCTATTGTGGCTACCCTTAGAAGGGGCCCTGCCTGTCCACCATGTAATGTAGCTCCCGCTACTAACGGCCCTCGCCTTTCTCCTGGTCCTGGTATTTCCACCGAGGTTGATCCAGCTAACGATGACGCTGGTGATGGCGGCAGTTGCATTGGGGCTAGGTCTGATAGTGCCGCTCCATCTCTCGAACCTCTCGGAGGTTTCTATCCTGAAGAACCTGATGATGGCAAAGTAATCATTCGTATCGGTGTCGCGGATTATACTGCAAAATTAGATGATGGCACATAAAAATTCTATGATGAGTTTGATGTAATCCTTGGCAGATACGACCCTGAAGTGGTAGAGTTATCTGACCTGATGGCATCGTTACGTGTGAAGGTGCTGTGGGGGTCCTCCCAGGAAGCACGTTTGTTATATTATGGATACAGGAGCAAAAAGGCTATCAAAGTGAAAGATACCAGGGATTTAGTCGTACCGTTTACAAGGAAACATTATAGAGGTGAAGTTTACTTCCACTTGGTAGTGCTCACGGTTGGAGAGGAATTGGAACTCGACAATAGAGATGATGGACTTTTAGAAGGCATGCATGACGTGATCCATGGCATCACTAGGGCTGGTGCGACTGAGGGTGGCTTCGAACAGAGGAGAGTCTTACAGAGGAGCGTCATAAAGAGGAGCAGGAAGAGCATCCCCAAAAAGGGCACCCCGAAGAAGAACATCACGAAGGAGACCACGCCAGAGAAGAGGACGCCCAAGAGTCGCACGACAAAAGGCACCACGCTGCAGAGTACACCCCTGAGATCCAGTCAAAATGCCACACCGAACGGGAGCAGCAAAAACGCTAAGAGGGCTAGCATGGTGGTGAACACTCCCAGGAGTGGTAGCAAAGAGGGGAAGATGGCCAGCACAGAGGCTACCACACCAAGTGGGATCAGAGAAAACACTAATTTGGAGCGGAACACGCCGCTGTCAGGGAGTTATGCCAGCACGAAGGAGAACACACCCAATAGTAGCAGCAAAAGGGCTAATTTGGAGCAGAGCACGCCGCTGAGGTCAGGCAATAATGCCAGAACGAAGGAGAAGACGCCCAATAGTAGCAGCAAAATGGCTAATTTGGAGCGGAACACGCCGCTAGGGTCAGGAAATAATGCCAGCACGAAGGAGAACACGCCCAATAGTAGCAGCAAAAGGGCTAATTTGAAGAAGAACATGCCGCAGAGGTCAGGCAATAATGCCAGCACCCTGGATCCAACACCCATGAGGGGAGGCAGTAAGGAGATCACACCCAAGAGCGGCAGCAAAAGGCCTAGTTCGATGGGGAATGGAACGCGGATGTCAAGCCCTACTGATACCATCAGGAAAGATTACATCAGGAAGGAGGATGTACACAGGAAGAGCAAGAGGGTTCTGTACACTCAAGATGAAATTGATTTTGACTGCTGTTTGTCCACTGAAGTACCTAGGATGCGTGCAAATGTAAGACCACCCCATGTGTTTGTAGCAGAACCAACCGAGTGTCGTGGAGAAAACAGAGTTGCTAGTGAGGTGGATTGGGGCAATGTTCCTGTCCATCCGGGTGGAGACGATGGTGCAGCCCCACCCATGGGAGTCAATATGATCTGTGCAGTACTAGACATTAGAGACGATGGCGAAGATTCTGAATCAGATGAAGAAGCATGCACTCTAGAGGATCAAGAATCTAGTGATGATGAAATAGAAGAGGAACTTAACGATGAGGCTGGTATTCTAGTCGATGATTCGGGTGTTGAAGTAGAAGAAATGAAGCATGACCACGAGTATCCTATAATTTCGGTCGGCACCGAGTTCAGGAGCATGCATGAGTTCAGGATGTCGTTCCGGCATTTTTGTATCAAGGGGGAGTTCGACGTTTATCGACTGAAGAACTCTGCCGAGAGGTATGAGGCTGTTTGCAAGTTAACATGGATGAATAGACGGGCCGAGGTACATTGTCCATGGAGGATCACAACAAGATCCTTACCTGCGTCAACTGCAATTAGGGTATTGGGGCAATGAATGCAGCAAACTATTAGAACTCTCTCTCTCTCTCTCTCTCTTTTCACTCTATAACTACAATTGATGTGCGATATCTTTCTGGCAACTAGTCGACTGCGCTTATCTTTTAAATGATTCTGTGTTGCAGGTGAACAAAATGGGCCCTCCACACATGTGTCCGAACGCAGCAAACTGAAATCCTCAATGGCTGATACGGGGTGGGTGGCTATGCAATCTATGTCCATACTAAAGGATAACCCTAAGGAGACCGCGAAGAATATTCAGACTAGCCTTGGTTCTAAATACAACATTGTCCTTCCGTATTACACGGTTTGGAAAGGTAAAGAGAAATCTCTAGGGGTCTTGCACGGGGATTGGACCAATAGCTTTAGGATGCTGTACAATTTCAAGGCTGAGGTACAAGCTAGGTGTCCGGGGAGTGTTGTGGAGATTGACACCGAATCAGAAGGTGGTAAAATATATTTCAAAAGATTTTTCATGGCGCTTAAACCTTGCAACCAGGGATTCAATGACGGTTGTAGGCCGTATCTGAGTGTAGACAACACTGTCCTAACTGGAAAATGGAAAGACTGCCTGCCATTTACCACAACACTTAATGGTCACAACTGGATGTTCCCAGTGGCATTCGGGCTGTTTGAAACAGAAACGGAGGAAAACTGGGTCTGGTTTATGAGGTAGCTCAGGAGATCAATAGGCCACATGGATCCATTGGCTATATCCACGGATGCATGCAAATGGCTTACGAATGCAGTGAAGGAGGTGTTCCCGCGAGCTGAAGGTAGAGAATGCCATGCCCATATGATGCTCAACTTGTACTCACACTATGCAGGCAACGTATTTCGTTACATGTTTCCTGCTGCTAGAGTTTACAAACCTAGTAGTAGCGATTATTTCATGAGCAAGATTTTTGCCGAAGCCCCTGAACTTCCAGAGTACTTAGCCATCCATCATTCACAGCTATGGAAGAGGAGTCAATTCAACCCTGACATCAAAGTTGACTACATAAACAACAACCTTGCAGAATGCCTGAAGAACTGGGTGAAGGACATAAAAGTGCGTCCTGTTCATATCTTGATGGACATCATACGTGGTATGATCATGAAGCTGTTAAATATAAGGAGAGAGATCGGTAGGAGACTTAGAGGACATATGATACTGCTAGTTGTATAGCAACTTCACAAGAGAAGCCGATGACTTGCTCATCTTAAGGTTCTCCCGTCAACCAGCAGAAGTTGTGAGGTGCTCGATATGTCCAAGAGTGGCAAAAGGGGTGTTGTGAACATCCAGCTGTGCGAATGCACCTGCTTAGACTGGCAGCATACCGAGAAACCTTGCGACCACGCCTTGGCCTTCTTGGTGAAGAAAAGAAATCTACCACATTTGGGTTAGTATTTGTCAGACTACTACTCTATGGAAAAGTTCAAAGCTGCGTACGTTGGATCCGTCGAGCCATGTACAGACCCATCTCAGTGGCCTCAAGTCCAACTGTCTTTCGAGCTTTGCCAGCCAGTTACAAAAAGCGCAGAGGAAGACCTAGGTGAATAGGTTTAAGAATTTTCTCAAGAAGAAGGGTTCGGCTTTCTGTGCTACAAAGAAGGGCAAAAACAGATGCAAGAGCTGCCATCTTATAGGCCATAGAGCAGCTGGATGTCCCCTTAATGCTCCCAAACCTAGGTATGAGATGGTACATTCACACAAAAAATTGTTTATAGTCTGTAGATATAAGGTAGTAATCCATGTACTGTTTTTTTACAGGAAGCGTAAGATAAGAAACAAGACAGCTGACTCAGTGATTTTGCTGCGGGAAGAAAACCAAAACGAGTGGAGTGATGATGCCGGACAAGATTCTGGTGCCGATTGTCCTGACTTCCCTCGGCCCGGAGATGCAGGGTACGTGAAGGTAAGAAAATTGGCACCCAGGAAGAGGAAGAAGGCAGGAGATGAAGAAGCCAGTGGACGTAACGGAAAGAGGAAGAAAGTTGGCACCCAAGTAGAGAAAGAGGGCTAGCAGTGTAGCAGCTTAATGATGTATTGAACTTGAACCTATATATGTAGTTCGGTTAAACTCTAGAGCTGTGTGCGTGGAACTTGTCAGGCGAAACAATCTGCCTCCCGTACTCACATGCGAACACTGGTGGATCCATATGCTGTTTGTGAAAAGAACACACATGCAATGACTCTAGTGCTAGTTTTAGTATAAGAACACACATGCAATGACTCTAATGGATCCATATGTGGTTTGTGAAAATAACACACATGCAATGACCACTTGTTGATCCATGTGTGGTTTGTGGAAAGAACACACATGCAATGTTACTAGTGGTTGATCCATGTGTGGTTTGTGGAAAGAACACACATACAATGACTCTAGTGGTTGATCCATGTGTGGTTTATGGAAAGAACACACATGCAATGACAGTGGTGGATCCATGTGTGGTTTGTGAAAAGAACCCACATGCAATGACTCTTGTGTTGGTTTTAGTATAAGAACACACATGCAATGACACTGCTTGATCCATGTGTGGTTTGTGGAAAAGAACACACATGCAATGACCACTTGTTGATCCATATGTGGTTTGTGGAAAGAACACACATGCAATGACACTGCTTGATCCATGTGTGGTTTGGGGAAAAGAACACACATGCAATGACCACTGGTTGATCCATGTGTGGTTTGTGGAAAGAACACACATGCAATGACCACTTTTTGATCCATATGTGGTTTGTGGAAAAGAACACACATGCAATGACTCTGGTTGATCCATATGTGGTTTGTGGATACAACACACATGCAATGACCACTGGTTGATCCGTATGTGGTTTGGGGAAAAGAACACACATGCAATGGCCACTGGTTGATCCATGTGTGGTTTATGGAAAGAACACACATGCAATGACAGTGGTGGATCCATGTGTGGTTTGTGAAAACAACACACATGCAATGACTCTTGTGTTGGTTTTAGTATAAGAACACAGATGCAATGACACTGCTTGATCCATGTGTGGTTTGTGGAAAAGAACACACATGCAATGACCACTTGTTGATCCATATGTGGTTTGTGGAAAGAACACACATGCAATGACACTGCTTGATCCATGTGTGGTTTGGGGAAAAGAACACACATGCAATGACCACTGGTTGATCCATGTGTGGTATGTGGAAAGAACACACATGAAATGACCACTTTTTGATCCATATGTGGTTTGTGGAAAAGAACACACATGCAATGACCACTAGTTGATCCATATGTGGTTTGTGGAAAGAACACACATGCAATGACCAGTGGTTGATCCATAAGTGGTTTGTGGAAAGAACACACATGCAATGGCCAATGGTTGATCCATAAGTGGTTTGTGGAAAGAAAACACATGCAATGGCCACAATTTGATCCATTAGTGGTTTGTGGAACGAACACACATGCAATGACCACTGGTGGATCCATATGCTGTTTGTGAAAATAACACACATGCAATGAACACTGGTGGATCCATAAGTGGTTTGTGGAACGAACACACATGCAATGACTCTAGTGCTAGTTTTAGTATAAGAACACACATGCAATGACTCTAATGGATCCATATGTAGTTTGTGAAAGTAACACACATGCAATGACCACTTGTTAATCCATGTGTGGTTTGTGGGAAGAACACACATGCAATGACAGTGGTGGATCCATGTGTGGTTTGTGAAAAGAACACACAAGCAATGACTCTAGTGGTTGATCCATGTGTGGTTTGTGGAAATAACACACATGCAATGATTCTAATGGATCCAAAAGTGGTTTATGGAAAATAACACACATGCAATGACTCTAGTGCTAGTTTTAGTATAAGAACACACACACAATGACTCTAGTGGGTCCACATGTAGTTTGTGAAAAGAACACACATGCAATGACCACTGGTTGATCCATAAGTTGTTTGTGGAAAAGAACACACATGCAATGACTCTAGTGCCGATTTGTGATTTTAGTATAAGAACAAACATGCAATGACTCAAATGGATCCATATGTGGTTTGGGGAAAATAACACACATGCAATGACCACTGGTTGATCCATATGTGGTTTGTGGAAAGAACACACATGAAATGACCACTGGTTGATCCATAAATGGTTTGTGGAAAGAACACACATGCAATGGCCAGTGCTTGATCCATAAGTGGTTTGTGGAAAGAACACACATGCAATGGCCACTGGTTGATCCATAAGTGGTTTGTGGAAAGAACACAGATGCAGTGACCACTGGTGGATCCATATGTTGTTTGTGAAAATAACACACATGCAATGAACACTTGTGGATCCATAAGGCGTTTGTGGGAAGAACACACATGCAATGACTCTAGTGCTAGTTTTAGTATAAGAACTCACATGCAATGACTCTAATGGATCCATATGTGGTTTGTGAAAATAACCACACATGCAATGACCACTTGTCGATCCATGTGTGGTTTGTAGGAAGAACACACATGCAATGACAGTGGTGGATCCATGTGTGGTTTGTGGAAAGAACACACATGCAATGACTCTAGTGGTTGATCCATGTGTGGTTTGTGGAAATAACACACATGCAATGACTCTAATGGATCCATAAGTGGTTTATGGAAAAGAACACACATGCAATGACTCTAGTGCTAGTTTTAGAGTAAGAACACACATACAATGACTCTAGTGAGTCCACATGTAGTTTGTGGAAAGAACACACATGCATGACCACTGGTTGATCCATAAGTTGTTTGTGGAAAAAAACACACATGCAATGCCTCTAGTGCCGGTTTGTGGTTTTAGTATAAGAACACACATGCAATGATTCAAATGGATCCATATGTGGTTTGTGGAAAGAACACACATGCAATGACACTAGTTGATCCATATGTGGTTTGTGGAAAGAACACACACGCAATGACCACTAGTTGATCCACATGTTGTTTGTGGAAAAGAACACACATGCAAAGACCACTGGTTGATCCATAAGTTGTTTGTCGAAAAGAACACACATGCAATGAGTCTAGTGGATCCATGTGTGGTTTGTGGAAAAGAACACACATGCAATGACTCTAGTGCTGGTTTGTGGTTTTAGTATAAGAACAAACATGCAATTACTCAAATGGAACCATATGTGGTTTGTGGAAAGAACACACATGCAATGACTCTGGTTGATCCATATGTGGTTTGTGAAAAGAACACACATGCAATGACCACTGGTTGATCCATATGTGGTTTGTGGAAAGAACATACATGCAATGACACTACTTGATCCATGTGTGATTTGTAGGAAAGAACACACATGCAATGACCACTAGTTGATCCATGTGTGGTTTGTGGAAAGAACACACATCTAATGACCACTGGTTGATCCATAAGTGGTTTCTGGAAAATAACATACATGCAATGACCACTAGTTAATCCATAAATGGTTTGTGGAAAGAACACACATGCAATGAACACTGGTGGATCCATAAGTGGTTTGTGGAAAGAACACGCATGCAATGGCCACTGGTTGATCCATAAGTGGTTTGTGGAAAGAATACACACGCAATGGCCACTGGTTGATCCATAAGTGGTTTGTGGAAAGAACACACATGCAATGACAGTGGTGGATCCATGTGTGGTTTGTGGAAAGAACACACATGCAATGACTCTAGTGGTTGATCCATGTGTGGTTTGTGGAAATAACACACATGCAATGAATCTAATGGATCCATAAGTGGTTTATGGAAAAGAACACGCATGCAATGACGCTACTGCTAGTTTTAGTATAAGAACACACATACAATGACTCTAGTGGGTCCACATGTAGTTTGTGAAAAGAACACATATCCAATGACCACTGGTTGATCCATAAGTTGTGTGTGGAAAAGAACCCACATGCAATGACTCTAGTGCCGGTTTGTCATTTTAGTATAAGAACAAACATGCAATGACTCAAATGGATCCATATGTGGTTTGTGGAAAGAACACACATGCAATGACACTGGTAGATCCATATGTGGTTTGTGGAAAGAACACACATGCAATGACCACTGATTGATCCACATGTGGTTTGTGGAAAAGAACACACATGCAAAGACCACTGGTTGATCCATAAGTTGTTTGTGGAAAAGAACACACATGCAATGAGTCTAGTGGATCCATCTGTGGTTTGTGGAAAAGAACACACATGCAATGAGACTAGTGCTGGTTTGTGGTTTTAGTATAAGAACAAACATGCAATTACTCAAATGGATCCGTATGTGGTTTGTGTAAAGAACACACATGCAATGACTCTAGTTGATCCATATGTGGTTTGTGGAACGAACACACATGCAATGGCCACTTGTTGATCCATATGTGGTTTGTGGAAAAGAACACACATGCAATAACCACTGGTTGATCCATGTGTGGTTTGTGGAAAGAACACACATGCAATGACAGTGGTGGATCCACGTGTGGTTGGTGAAAAGAACACACATGCAATGACTCTAGTGTTGGTTTTAGTATAAGAACAGACATGCAATGACTCTAGTGGGTTCACATGTGGTTTGTGAAAAGAACACACATGCAATGACCACTGCTTGATCCATATGTGGTTTGTGGAAAGAACACCCATGCAATGACATTGCTTGATCTATGTGTGGTTTGTGGAAAAGAACACACATGCAATGACCACTTGTTGATCCATGTGTGGTTTGTGGAAAGAAAACACATGCAATGACCACTAGTTGATCCATATGTGGTTTGTGGAAAAGAACACACATGCAATGACCCCTGGTTGATCCATATGTGGTTTGTGGAAAAAACACACATGCAATGACTATAGTGCTAGTTTTAGAATAAGAACAGACATACAATGACTCTAGTGGGTCCACATGTGGTTTGTGAAAAGAACACACATGCAATGACCACTGGTTGATCCATAAGTTGTTTGTGGAAAAGAACACACATGCAATGAGTCTATTGGATCCATGTGTGGTTTGTGGAAAAGAGCACACATGCAATGACTCTAGTGCTGGTTTGTGGTTCTAGTATAAGAACAAACATGCAATTACTCAAATGGATCCATGTGTGGTTTGTGGAAAAGAACACACATGCAATGACCAGTGGTTGATCCATGTGTGGTTTGTGGAAAGAACACACATGCAATGACCACTGGTTGATCCATATGTGGTTTGTGGAAAAGAACACACATGCAATGACGACTTGTTGATCCATATGTGGTTTGTGGAAAGAACACACATGCAATGACTCTAGTGCTAGTTTTAGTATAAGAACACACATGCAATGACCACTGGTTGATCCACATGTAGTTTGTGCAAAAGAACACACATGCAAAGACCACTGGTTGATCCATAAGTTGTTCGTGGAAAATAACACACATGCAATGAGTCTAGTGGATCCATGTGTGGTTTGTGGAAAAGAACGCACATGCAATGACTCTAGTGATGGTTTCTGGTTTTAGTATAATAACAAACATGCAATTACTCAAATGAATCCATATGTGGTTTTTGGAAAGAACACACATGCAATGACTCTGGTTGATCCATATGTGGTTTGTGAAAAGAACACACATGCAATGACCACTTGTTTATCCATATGTGGTTGGTGGAAAAGAACACACATGCAATGACCACTATTTGATCCATGTGTGGTTTGTGGAAAGAACACACATGTAATGACAGTGGTGGATCCATGTGTGGTGTGTGAAAAGAACACACATGCAATGACTCTAGTGTTGGTTTTAGTATAAGAACACACATGCAATGACCAGTGGTTGATCCATATGTGGTTTGTGGAAAGAACACACAGGCAATGACACTTCTTGATCCATGTATGATTTGTCTAAAAGAACACACATGCAATGACCACTGGTTGATCCATGTGTGGTTTGTGGAAAGAACACACATGCAATGACCACTGGTTGATCCATATGTGGTTTGTGGAAAAGAACACACATGCAATGACCACTGGTTGATCCATGTGTGGTTTGTGGAAAGAACACACGTGCAATGCCAGTGGTGGATCCATGTGTGGTTTGTGAAAAGAACACACATGCAATGACTCTAGTGTTGGTTTTAGTATAAGAACACACATGAAATGACCACTGGTTGATCCATATCTGGTTTGTGG